>JANEHU010002852.1:0-12627 GCA_027563435.1 Nasonovia ribisnigri | reverse complement strand
AGCAACATCCAATATAAAAATATAAATAATAATATGTGCCAGCTATTAGAGCTAAATAGTATAATAATTAATAAATGATTAGCTGAGCACAATATAAATAATATAATAATAATTAGGTAAAATGTGGGTACATAATAATTAGCGCACTGCTCTTATAGCCAGTGGCATAAATAATAAAATAATAATATACGGCCCTTATGGCCCTTATGGCACGACAGAGTACAATAATATATGGCCCTTCTGGCCCAACAGGTAAAGATATAATAATATAGGCACAAACAGTATAAATAATAATAAAGAAATTAATAATAAATGACCAGCCCTTATGGCCAAATCAAATATAAAAATAATAATAATATGCGGTCCTTATGACTTAGCAGAATAATAATATAATAGTACTATGGCACTATGGAGTATAATACTAATAATAATAATGATAATGATAATGTACGGCCCTTATGGCACGACAGGATATAATAATAATTGTAGCAAAATATAATAAAATAACTCACAGTAGTTTGTGGAGCGCAGACTGGCCAGCTGACCCTGTGCTAAATAATATAAAATAATACACAGTAATGATAATAATTATAATAAAATAATATTTGGCCTTTATGGCTTACAATGATAAAATAATACAAATATAAAATGCCTTTTGCAATTAGCACCAGAAAAACAATAATTATGGTGTAAGGCCCTTCTGGCACTCACAATTATATAAAAAACAATAATGGTAACTGGTAAGTAGCCTTTTTGTAAAAAACCTTATAAAATAATATTATAAAGTACGCGGTGATAATATACTGTCGGAACAACGTACGGGCAGTGACAGAATCCCGGCGGCCCTTAACCGATATTCGCGTAGCGGACGAGACCTAATCTACATATTACATAATAAAACAGTAAATAGCTAATATAATAATATAATTTAATAATAATAATAATGCGATAATACGGTATGTGTGATAGTGCGTGTGTGTGTGAGAGCGCCCTAAAATTTATATATATATAAATATATACTGTTGACACCAATATTTTGTTGCTATGTTGCGGCGGCAACATTCTGCCCCCGTTGGAAATGTTTATTTTCAACTATTCTGAGCCATCAGATTCGGTCGGCAACACGCTTAACTTCACGGTAGGTCTCTTCATCTCTGAACCCGCTGCCGTTCTTACGGTGGCGACTCTTATTATGCCGTCACTTCCTGGGTGTACTTTTGTCACTCTACCTAATTTCCATCGTGCTGGTGGCATACAGTCGTCCTTTATTATTACGATATTGTCGACTTGTAGCGGTGTGGTTTTTGTGACCCATTTCCCTCGGCTTTGAAATTGCGGCAAATACTCTAACTGGTGAAGAACGATTCCGCAAAATGTGCGGAATAGTGTTGATTTTAATAGCCACTGATATACATACACGACTCCGCAAATTCTATACATTTTAAATGCAACGTTGCCACTCTGAAGACAAATGGGTAAAATACAAAATGACGCGTGGTACTCGGGCAGGGTAAATCATTATAATTCTCATATTATAATCATTTAAATTGTATAATTAATAGCTGATCATTTTTATAACTTTTTTTAACTAATATATTGATAACTTTAATATTTTTGTATGTTTTATAATAACGAATGTTTTAAATTGTATAATTAATAGCTGATAATTTTTATAACTTTTTTTAACTAATATATTGATAAATTTAATATTTTTTATGTATGAAGCGAATAGCAAATCTAATATATTATAATATACCTCATATCATTTTGATAACTATAATATTTTTATATAATATGGCAACGTTGCATTTAAAATTATGCGGAATCGTGTTTAAATGTATAGAATTTGCGGAGTCGTGTATGTATATCAGTGGCTATTAAAATCAACACGATTCCGCAAATTTTGCGGAATCGTGTTATAGCCACTCTAACTGCCATCTACGCCAAAAGGTCTGCATTAAGAATTGCACATATTTCCATCTTCGTAGATATCCAGGATTCTCATCTATCAAATCAGGTTCGGGAGGAAGTGTCATCGCACCTCCGATCAAAAAGTGGGCGGGTGTGAGCGCTTCTGGGTCACCTAGATCGCTGCTCATGGGAGTGATGGGTCGCGAATTAAGGCAGGCTTCAATCTGACAAAGCAATGTGTTCAATTCGCCCAAAGTCAATTTGGCCTCTCCCATCATTCTGCTTAAGTGGTGTTTAGCACTTTTCACGGCGCTCTCCCATAGTCCGCCAAAATGCGGTGCTGATGGAGGATTGAAGCGCCACTGTATACCTTCTTGAGCCATTACTGGACCTGCGCTGGTTATACACGCTTTTAGCTCTCCCTGGGCGCCGACGAAATTCGTACCATTGTCGCTGTATATCGTTGTACAACGTCCTCTGCGAGACATGAACCTGCGTAGAGATGCTATGAAGGCCTTGCTAGTCATATCCTCTACCACCTCTAAATGAATTGCCCTAGTCACGAAGCATACGAATACGGCTATCCATGCCTTGACACCCTGTACTCTACGTAAACCGCTACGGATAATCAATGGTCCAGCAAAGTCTACTCCGATTACAGTGAAAGGCCGTGCGCATTGGACTCTTTGTCTTGGCAACGCTGCCATCATGGGTTCCGTAAAACGCGGCTTTGTTCGTGCACATCTTATACATTTTAACACACATGATCGAGCTACCGCTCTTCCTCGTAATGGCCAATATCGTCTACGTACTTCCGCCAATAATGCTTGAGGACCACAGTGTAACTGTTCGTTATGCTTTTGGTTAAAAATGAGTTGAGTAACCCTGTGATTAGCAGGCAGCACTATAGAATGCTTGCGCGTCTCTGGAAAATTTGAGTTGTTGAGCCTACCACCAACTAAAATTAATCCGCTCTTTATGTATGGATCCAAGCATCTCAACTTACTTCGACTGGCCAACTGCTTGTTTTCCTTCAAAGTTTGTGCTTCTTCGGGGAAAGCTTCGTATTGAACTCTTTTCAATATCCAACATTCAGCTTGTCTTAATTCTGACTCGGAATTGTAAGGTAGTCTGGATACAGCTTTCTTATCATGCAAATACTTGATAAATCGAAGAAGCCATGCGACACCTCGTCTTAATCTGTTCCAATCTGAATAGTACTGTATGATCTTGTTTGGGGCATTTGTGACTACCAATGCTAGCTTAATACCTTTTTGTTCAGGCAAATCACTTTCCACTACTTGCAGGTGCGTGTGTGAACTCCATGTATCATCATCCTTCATTAACCAGCGCGGTCCGTTCCACCAAATTTCGGATTCTTTCAACTCTTGGGCGGTGATTCCCCTCGTTATGAGATCAGCTGGGTTGTCCACTGTTCGAACGTGCCTCCACTGTTGCAGCTTGGTTTGTTCTAATATTTGGCCAACTCGATTGGCTACAAATGTCTTTAGACGAGACGAATGACAGTTGAGCCATCCCAAAGTTATCATGGAGTCCGTCCAGAAATAAAAGCTTTCAAGTTCAATGTTCCATGATTCTGCTACCTTTCCTGCCAGTTGTACCAAGAGAAGCGCTCCGCTTAACTCCAGCCGTGGTATGGTTGCTCCCTTTAGTGGTGCTACTCTAGTTCTTGAACATAGTAATCGTCCATGCCATTTTCCTCGTTGGTCTAAACTGCGGATGTATATACATGCTCCATATGCCTCCATTGAAGCATCGGAAAATCCGTGTACCTGTACTGTCTCACTAGTATTAGGTTTACATTTGCGAGGTATAGCGAGCTCTCTTAGCAACTGTAGTCCACCGTAATAAGCCTTCCATCTCTCCTGGATACCACGGTCAAGTTGTTCGTCCCAATCTATCTTGAGCTGCCAAAGCTGCTGAAGGAATATTTTACCTCTTATGAGTACTGGCCCGAGAAATCCCAGAGGGTCGAAGACCTTATTGAGGTCTGACAGCAATTTTCTTTTGGTTAGCTTGGTCTGCTCTGGCGATGCTGTAACGTTGAATTTGAACCGATCCGCACCTGGCTGCCAGCATAGTCCTAGAGACTTAATAATATCCTCATCTCCAAGGTCTAACGTGAACAGAGCATCGTTTTGATTTTTAGTTATACCTGCGATAAGAGACGATGAGTTTGAACACCATTTGCGTAAGGGTAATTTGGCCGATTCCAAAATAGCTGTTACTTCTTTTTGTAGCTGGGCGCATTCTTCCTCATTTTCACCACCAGTCATAAGGTCGTCCATGTAGAAGTCGCGTTTTATAACCTCTGACGCCCTGGGGTGAGTTTGATTTACATTGTCTGCTAGTATCATCAGACATTGCGTAGCCATGAAGGATGCCGGTGTTGTTCCATAGGTTACAGTAGCTAAGGTGTACTCGAGGAGAGCCTTGCTTGGATCCGGACGCCAAAGTATCCGCTGAAGGTGAGTATCCTCCTCTGCTACAAGTATTTGTCGAAACATTTTTTCAATATCAGCCGTGATAACAACTTGATGTTTTCGAAATCTAGCCAATATTGCAAATATATCTTCCTGTACCACGGGGCCGCGACTGAGGATGTCATTAAGTGACACTCCTGACGAGGTTCTAGCCGAAGCATCGAAGACCACTCTTAGTTTGGTAGTTAGGCTTGATAACTTCAGCACTGGGTGATGCGGCAAATAACATGCGCGCTGAGGCACGTTTTTTTTTATGACCTCCCGCATGTGTCCCATCTTTATGTATTCATTCATGAATTTGGTGTATTGGATGCGTAAGGGCTCATCCTGCTGTAGCCGTCTCTCAATGTTAATGAACCTTGCAGCTGCTATTTTCATGCTGTCTCCCAAAAGTTTTACGTCCGTTTTAATTGGAAGGCGCAATACAAAACGACCGTCTTCAGCCCTCTTATAGGAACTATGAAAGTGCTGCAATGTTTCTTCTTCTTCCTTGCATATTTGGTTGGCCTTTGAACCCTGGCCATAAGGGTCCTTGTCTGCTAAGTTCACCCTCCAATCATCTTCTAATGACTTTCCCAGCGAACTTACACTCATAAGACAGGTAGCAACAAGCTCTCCTGTAACGATCCATCCAAATTTCGTAGCTTGCAGCCCAAGATTGCCGACTCCCAATGATACCTTATCTGCTTCCAGAATTTCGTAAAATGTTCCAGCACCGATTAACAGATCGACTGACCCAGCTTTATAGAAATTAGGGTCAGCCAATTCAGCTCTCAGCTGCTCCGAAATATTCCAACCATCTGTGGGGATCACACATTGGGGCAGCTCGCTCACTATCGTTGGCAAAACATGACATGGTAAGGTTATTTCATACTTTCTGGTTTTAGAACTTATTTTAATTTCTACTATTGCTACAGATTGTACTTGACTCAATCCGATTCCCCCTACTGGTAATTGTGTCCTTCTTGTTGGAAGTTGTAATATATTCAAAAGACCCTTGGAAATAAAATTGGCCATCGAACCACTGTCCAATACTGCTCTACAGTGCCGCTTACAACCATAACTATCAGTTACTAGAACTGCTGCAGTCGACAAAAATACATGGGAATTGATTGATTTTGCTGCAATGCATGAATGAACCTGTAGCTGTTGATTGTTTGAAGAGCTGGAAGACGATGTTTGGTCTGGTAGCGTATCACTATTGTTTTGTTCACGTTTTTTTTCCTGAGTCGATTTGTCAAAGTGCAATAATGAATTGTGTCTTCCCTTGCAATATGAACAAACATGAGTCGATCTACAAGCTGGAACCATGTGATGGGGGCTTAAACAATTGAAACATAGTCGTGCAGTGCGGATTACATAAAGGCGCTCGTTTTGTGGAAGTTCCTTAAACGCCTTGCAAGCGTAAATCTTATGTGCCTGCTGGCAAAATGGGCACTCATCCATCTTATCTGCTGTCGTGTACTTAGATGCGATCAGAGCCTTTTTTGTGTGACCAGTTTCTCCTGCGCCCTTCCGGCTAGTAGTTTTTTGTTTATACACATCTACGTCATGCGACCATGTCTCCGTGGTTTCAAATGCTATGCAACGACGAGCTAAGAACTTCTCCAGGTCCGTGTATTTCGGGAGATCTGTGTCTCCACACCGCGATTGCCACGCTTGTATTGTTGCTTGATCTAGTTTTCTCAGTACAATAGTGACTAGCCAAGCATCCCAATGCTCGACTGGTTGATTCAGAGCTCCTAATGCAGCGATGTGTGTCGAAATACGTGAGTGTAGTTCTTGTAATCCCATCGATGAGGCTGTTGTCATAGAGGGAATGTCCAAAATGCTACGAATATGTGATTGAATGACTAGGCCTTTGTTATCATACCGTTGCTGCAGTTTTTTTATCGCAATGCTGTAATTGTTATCTGTCATTGGTATGCTCTTAACTATCTCTAAAGCTGGACCACTCAACGTTGATCTTAAGTATGAAAACTTTTGTGCTGGAGAATACATTTCTTCGCGGTGAACCAATACCTTGAAACAATCAAAGAACGACTCCCACTCGAGGATATTTCCAGAAAATTTTGGAAGAACAATTGGTGCCAATTGAGCACGTGGAGCAGATGTTACAGCACTAGATGATGTGTTATGAATTGAAGAATTCAACCCCTTCTCTAGATTAATTATCTCTTGCATTTGAGATCTTATTGCATAGTATTCAGTTTCAAAGTTTTCTCTCTCGATCTCACTTTCTTCACAATTGTCGACGTCAATCAATTCAATCTGACATTGAACGTCATCGAATTTTTTATTTATTTGCGGCAATTCCTCCTGCCTAAACTCTAACAGTGAAATAGGTTGCTCTCTAGGATTAAACCTTCGGACGAAAGTACGAATTCTGGTCAAGGCAGCCTTCACGACTCCTCTACTTCTCTTCAAATCACTTACAACTTTTTTCTCACTTTCGTCGAGCATCCTTATACTGTCGTGTGACCGTTGTAAACTAACCTTACCAATACAACAATAATGACAACAACAAGAACAGCAACAGTAGTAACAAGTTAACCAATGAACAACGGCTCGGGCTGATAACAATAAATAAAATTCTTACCTGTTAATCGACCGTCAATAATAACGGTGAAGACTGTAATGCAAATCAAGAAAGTATATAGATTCTATCTTGTTTTATTTAAACTCACCTACGATGATAATTAATTCAACGAATCAGACATTCCATAAGTAAACAATAGTAAAATAATATACGATCACGTCGAGGTCACCAAAATGTTCGGTTCGAGTACGAATAATAATAAGCCGTGAACTCGATCCCCAAAATGCGATAATTTAAGCCTGTGTATTTATTTTACTAGGACGCCCGGTGTTTTTATGTAAGTGTGTAGTGATGAAAATAGTTCGATCGGCAGTGGATGTGGTCGCCAAGCAAATACCGATAAGCTACGTAATGATGTGAGTGTGTTATCTGTGTATATGTGTATGTGTTTGTGTGTAAATAATAAATGGTAACAACGGTTGCTGGTAAATCTGGTTGCTGTATAATACAAAATCTAAATAATAATGACACAAATATATAAAAAATCACAGCAACATCCAATATAAAAATATAAATAATAATATGTGCCAGCTATTAGAGCTAAATAGTATAATAATTAATAAATGATTAGCTGAGCACAATATAAATAATATAATAATAATTAGGTAAAATGTGGGTACATAATAATTAGCGCACTGCTCTTATAGCCAGTGGCATAAATAATAAAATAATAATATACGGCCCTTATGGCACGACAGAGTACAATAATATATGGCCCTTCTGGCCCAACAGGTAAAGATATAATAATATAGGCACAAACAGTATAAATAATAATAAAGAAATTAATAATAAATGACCAGCCCTTATGGCCAAATCAAATATAAAAATAATAATAATATGCGGTCCTTATGACTTAGCAGAATAATAATATAATAGTACTATGGCACTATGGAGTATAATACTAATAATAATAATGATAATGATAATGTACGGCCCTTATGGCACGACAGGATATAATAATAATTGTAGCAAAATATAATAAAATAACTCACAGTAGTTTGTGGAGCGCAGACTGGCCAGCTGACCCTGTGCTAAATAATATAAAATAATACACAGTAATGATAATAATTATAATAAAATAATATTTGGCCTTTATGGCTTACAATGATAAAATAATACAAATATAAAATGCCTTTTGCAATTAGCACCAGAAAAACAATAATTATGGTGTAAGGCCCTTCTGGCACTCACAATTATATAAAAAACAATAATGGTAACTGGTAAGTAGCCTTTTTGTAAAAAACCTTATAAAATAATATTATAAAGTACGCGGTGATAATATACTGTCGGAACAACGTACGGGCAGTGACAGAATCCCGGCGGCCCTTAACCGATATTCGCGTAGCCGACGAGACCTAATCTACATATTACATAATAAAACAGTAAATAGCTAATATAATAATATAATTTAATAATAATAATAATGCGATAATACAGTATGTGTGATAGTGCGTGTGTGTGTGAGAGCGCCCTAAAATTTATATATATATAAATATATACTGTTGACACCAATATTTTGTTGCTATGTTGCGGCGGCAACACAATGTATTAAAGAAAGATTTAAAAACGTAATAGTGTTGCTTTTTCACTACAACACCTTCATCCAGCATTATTTATAAAAATGAAAAAACAAGAGTACACTGACAGCATAACTAATATTTATAATTTTTATAAAATTGAAAATCTGTTAGCTGAAAGTGAAAGTTGGTATCGTTTATGGAAAAAAAAAGACTGCCAAAGTATGGACATAATAGATTTACTAGAACATAGCAAAATATTTTTCCCTGGCATTACAATTGCATTAGAAATTTTTCTGTCTTTACCAGCTACAAGTTGTGCAGCCGAAAGGTTGTTGAATTTAAGGATTATGTTTGTAGATCGATCTGGACAAAAATGACTACACTGCTTTTAGTAATAAGTAATATTTACTAAACGCATGACGTACACATAAGAAATATTATAATGTAGTGCCGACAGTATGCTAAAAATCGGCCTTATATACAAGTGACCTATTGACCTAAGTCTCACGCCACTGTTTAACAATATCTGATTCGCTAATAAATATATCGCATGATATGGCGTGATTTTGCACATTATTAATAGCAACGATGTTGTCGTTGTTGCACAATATGATGGTACTTTATACAACATTAAATTATATTCAACACACCCCCGTAATTAATATTTTCTACAATAAAGAATTAATGCAATTTAAACAATGATAGTTTTTCCCTTAGTTTTTCAAATCTATCTTTTGGAAGTGGTTTAGTAAGTATGTCTGCATATTGTTCTTCCGTCTCAATGAACTGTAGTTTAAATAATTTTTCTTCAAACTTTTCCCTGATGAAGTGGTATCTGACATCGATGTGTTTAGTCCTTTTGTGAAACTCTGGATTTTTCACTAGTCGAATTGCACTTTGATTGTCCACGTATACTGTTGGTTGATCGTACTCAATGTCATTGTTGATTTCCTTGACCAATCTGTTGATCCAAACCAATCCTTTGACTGCTTCACATGCCGCGATATATTCGGCTTCAGTGGAACTGAGTGTCACTATGGATTGCCTTTGCGCTTGCCATGACACCGTAGACAGCCCCAGCATGAACACATGACCTGAAGTTGACCGTCTTGTCACTAAGTCCCCTGCATAGTCAGAATCTGAATACACACTTAAGCATAGATTTACGTTAGATTTATAGTATAGACCAAAGTTTGTTGTTCCTTTTACGTATCGAATTATACGTTTAACATAGTCCAATGTACCGACGTTGGATTATTTAAAAACCTACTAACATAGTTTACAGCGAATGCTATATCAGGCCTCGTGACTTGTGATAAAAATAATAAGTTTCCCACAACTTGCCTGTATGGAAATTGATTATCACTCGTTGTCAGATTATGTTCTACACCATGCGACCTATCAATTGGTATAGATAATTCCTTCGCATCTAATAAATTAAATTTGCTAATTAGTTTATTGGCATAATTTAATTGGTGTAAATGTATTGATCCGTCTGTATACCTAATTATTTCCATACCCAGAAAATAATCTAGATTACCTTGTGTTATCTCAAACTGTTGTTCAAGACCTTGTAATAATGTATTTGTTTTTATTACACTACTAGACGCTATCAGTCCATCATCAACAAAAATAGCTAAGATTAATGTTTCATTATTATTATGATTAAAATAAATACACGAATCCGATGTACTTTGTTCTAGATTAAATTCTAACAGAAATTGCCTAAACCTAGAATTCCAGCACCTTGGTGATTGTTTTAGTCCATACAAATTTCTATTTAATTTGCATACTCGTTCTGTTGAATCTCCAAATCCAATTGGTTGACTCATGTAAATATCTTCTTCTAGATTACCATACAAAAATGCCGTTTTTATATCAAACTGTCTCAGCTCATAATTTTCAGCTGCTGCGACGGCTAGAATTGTCCTTATTGATTCATATCGTACAACTGGCGAAAATGTTTCCGTGTAATCAATACCGTATTGTTGTCTTGATCCATTAACAACTAATCGAGCCTTGAAACGGTCATTATGTTTAATTTTAAACACCCATGAATTGTTTATCACATTGACTCCGACTGGTTTTGATATCAAAGTCCATGTGTTGTTTTTATGTAGTGAGTCCAACTCCTCACTCATCGCCTGTTTCCATTTATCTGATTGTTCACAAGTAATAGCATCATTATAATTAATTGGTTCAGTTATAAACGCTGTACATGCATATCTACTTGGTTTATTTATTTGTTCACAGTTTCTTAGATTATACGTGCTTACCAACTCCTCTTTTTTGTCTAGGTAAGTTCCATTCGTATTTTCGCTTATACTGTGTTGTATTTCGTCACGTTCATTTTCATTTATTGAAACCTCGTTATCTACTATTTCATTTTTAAAAATAACTTCTCTACTTACGTTTATTTTGTTTGTTTCCGGGTACCATACTCTGTATCCTTTTACATTCTCTACATACCCAACAAATATTCCCTTTTCACTTTTAGGGTCCCACTTTTGTCGTTTTTGTCTTGGTATATGTGTAAATACTTTTGTACCAAAAACTCTTAGATCTTTTATTTCCGGTTCTTTTCTAAAATAAATTTCAATCGGGGTTTTGTCTTTGATTGAACTCGTACCTGTTTGGTTAATTGTATAGACAGCCGTATTAACACTTTCAGCCCAAAGTGATTTATTTAAATTTTTCGTATGTAACATAGTCCTTGCGGCTTCTACTATTGTCCGGTTCTCTCGTTCTATCTTCCCGTTTTGTTCCGGTGTGTATGCAACTGTTGTTTGATGACTTATCCCATATTTCTGTAAAACACTAGTTGTTTCTTTATTAACAAACTCTAAGCCATTATCTGTTCGCAATACTTTGACCTTAAAACCAGTATCAGTTTTTATTTTACGTATCAAAGTTTCGATTAAATCTTTTACTTCACTTTTATGTTTTATAAAATGAACTATTCTATAATGTGAATAATCGTCTTTAAATAATAAAAAGTATTTTGAACCCCCAATAGAATTTGTTTCCATCGGTCCACACAAATCTGCGTGTATTATTTCTCCTACAGCTGTTGTGTTCGTTGTACTAGACTTAAATGTTTGTTTGTGTTGTTTACCAATTATGCACGCATCACAGAAAAAATGATTTTTGTTATCTGACACTTTTATATTATGTTTTTCTAATATATTATTAACATACTTTATATTTTGATGACTCAACCTTTCATGCCATAACTGTAATGTGTCCTTGATAATAATATTTGCCTGTGGTTCTCCTTTATCGAGCGTAATGACTTTGAACTCTAATTTAAATAATTTTCCTTGTCGCTCACCTGTACGGACTATTTGTCCGTTTCTTGAAAACATACACTTATTTTTATCTGATGAAAGTGTAGTAAACCGACAGAGTCGTTTCTTATTTTTTATATTCTTTTTCTTTGATTTCACCGACAAGCCACCATAACAATAAATCTATTAAAACCCGGTCCAGCAATTCGTAGAATTAATTCGCAACTACGAATATGACCTAGGACCAGTTGGCACAAACAACACCTAGTCGGCGTCTTTGATCCACCTCCTAGTCTTTATCGTGTACCCATAAGCGAAGGGAGATTCTGTATAAATACAGAACTCTGTTCTTAGCACAATTAGAATTAGTCTACCATCCCATACTTGTAAGACTTAGTTTGGTCGTTGAGCCTGGTCCTCAACATCGCCGCCATTCTAAGTCTATTCCCAGTAATTTTTAAACAAGTGTAACTTTTATTTTTAGTAACTAATTTCTCGGGCAGAGACTTTTCGTCCTGTCCTCAAATTTATAAATACATTTATGTATGTTTTGACCAGTTAATCTTATTTTAATAAATATTACAAATTAACATTGTGTCTTTGTCTCATTTGGCCACGACCTAAATCTTTTTGATCAACCTGGCCCAACTTCCGACGTTGAGCACTTTAAAATAAAACGATAGTGAGAGATCACTACAAAAGCGTTAAACCCTTATCTAATGCTGTACAACATGAGAATAAATTGTATTTTAATTCCGGCACATATAATACGTCTAATAAATAATTATTATTCCATTTATTGTTCG
>JANEHU010002850.1:0-16426 GCA_027563435.1 Nasonovia ribisnigri | reverse complement strand
GATACATTTCCTGTAAACCATTCATTTTATACGCATTACGTTTAAATTAATAACTACATTGGACAATAATGACATTACCCATGCAATATACATTTAGTGAAAGTAATGCTATAGTTTGTTATTATTATTATTATTATTATTATTGTTATTGTTATTATTATGTAACTATTATCAACTTGACTTATAGGTATTCGAGAACGTCCGGATGGAGGGGGTGGAGGACCTGGAAGTGGTGGACGTCCAGGTGGGTGGGATGGAGGACGTGGAAATGGTCGACGTCCAGGTGGATGGGTTGGAGGACGTGGAAGTGGTCGATGTCCTAATGGAGGGTATGGAGGACCTGGAATTGGTCGACGTCCAGGTGGATGGTGTGGAGGACGTGGAAGTGGTCGACGTCCTGGTGGATGGTGTGGAGGACGTGGAAGTGGTTGAAGTCCAGATGGAGGAGGTGGAGGACGTGGAAGTGGTTGAAGTCCAGATGGACGACGTGCGAGCAGAACTGGAGTTCGTGGACATGCTCGACGAGTTGCAGCCAGACGTTGACGAAGAGGTGAGTTAATAAGTCTTCTTACTTATAAAAAACTAAGAAAAAAAATTAACATTATCATTTTAATTGTAGTTTGGACCGATTCCCGCGGGTGTTCCGGTCGAACGACCTAGAGTGCGTGCGCCCGTGATTGACCGGCCGGCCGGGGTGGGACACCCGCTTCCAGAGCGCTACAACGTGGGCACGTTGGACGCTGTCTGCGGGGAATGTGACGCCCGTCACTTTGAAGTCGAGCGTACCACCACGGGTCACTTCTCAACGTGTTGCAATAACGGCCAAGTGACGGCTGCAGGACACCGTGCGTTGTTGCCTGCTTCCTACCTCATAATGAATATGTTGATTGATGATTCGCAAGATGGCCGTAGATTTCGAGCGGACATTCGTCGGTACAACAACGCTCTGGCATTCGCTGCGTTTAGCAGTGACGCAAACGACAGGCGATTGCCAGGGCGAGGGCCGCAGACGATGTGTGTCCACGGCCAGACGTATCAGAGGACCAATAATGACGTGGCCGTTGACCGGATCGATGCGAAATACTGTCAGTTGTATTTCATCGAGTCCGGAGAGGCCAACAGACGCCGAATCGATATGGCCCGGCAGAGGAACTGTCAGCATGAACTGCCCGAGGTTGTGATGGGACTCTTGGACGGTTTGCTGCGGGACATAAATCCGTATGCATTGGCTTTTATGTAAGGAAACTTAAACATAAACTAATTACTAACACTAACACTAGGAATATGAATTTGCCCCTTAGAGTAAATACTTTTTACAGATACCTTTCTTAGAATATGAAAAAATATGATAAAATATTTTGCACGCTGTATCAAATAAACTAATGGTTAACCATGTTAATTACACTGCAGTATACATCAAATCCGATATTACATTGACATTAGACTATATTTCCAAACAAACAGTTAATACTATACAATTAAATTTATAACACCCCCTTTAACCTAATGCTTCATTTTCTATGAAAACTTAATTAATACTCTAATAATGTAGTAAACAATTGTTATTGTTAATAAATTTAAATAAATCCTTAAATTCTACTACAAACAAAGGTAAACTTATTAAGGTTAGGTAAGGCACAAGATTATTTGAAATAATACATTCGTTGTTAAGACTACACTAACTATGAATTACTCAACCTACTACAGTCATCACTGAATGATATAACATTAAATATTAAACAGGGCTCGGACGTTTATGTCTTAACATATTTCAGAATTATACCAAAATGTTCTATTTTACCTTTGTATATAATAATATTATTGTAATTGTATTGCACTCTTCCAATATAGAATGATGATTTAAGATATTGTGCTACTATAAATATATTGATATAGACTTGCATTAAGACTCATTAAAATTAGACTTGCAATTTATTACATTGTTGTTATTGAGACATCCAATCATTAAAATAATAATAATAAAATAAAATATAAAAACATCCAAATTTTATATCATTCAGTAATTTAACTCTATACCGGTAGCAGAGTAAGAGTGTAATCAACACGTCATATAATAGACATGTATGAAAGTGCTAATAAAACATTATTGACATTAAGGTTGATTAATTCATATTCCCATTTTCTATGTACCCATATACTTTAAATACACACAAAAATAAGCTTATTGCACTGTCCTCACTCACACACACATTTATAATGTATAATAATATTATATATTATGTTAATTATACTCTTATTATATTACATTTCAACAAATTCCTTTACTTAAAATATACTATTTCCTATTGATTAATACAATCAATTTAGTTCTAAGTAATATATAATTCATATGGTCAATACTATCACAGCTCCACTTATCTCGGCCCAACTTCGCAATTACAATTCACAGTTATTTGTACACTGGTATGTGTTTAATATATGAATATATTAACATGTCTATATTTTTTCCAGGAATATGCGTGCGGTGTGGCTGGCAGAAAGAGACCTAGCCGACGCAGATGCCGCTGGTGTGCGACCTAGGCCAGTCACTATGCATTTCGTCGAAGACAGGGCCCGGGATCGTGGGAGAAACAACCTGCCTACCGCCAATGAAGTCGCGGCAGTGTTCGTAGGTGAGGACGGTCGTCCTCCCAGAAACATCAATCTGGTCATCTACGACACGAACCAAATCAACCCGCAACACAGGATGCAAAATATACCAGCGGGTTAGTTGATAAATATTTCATAGAACTTTTCTATAAACACAATATTATTAACACTGAGAATTGAATTACTTCCTTTTTGCCTATTGTACGCTTTATGGGTAGCGCACACACACACACACATAATATTATAATAGATGTCACAATTTACACTGAATATTATAACCGTTAGTAATAAAGAGTAAAAATTACACACCCCATCATATAAATTTAAAACTATACAATGCACTTTTTGGAATTTCATTAGGTACCTCATAAAGTCATAACTAATATGTAGACCGACCTTAACCCTCTCACTTATGCAGTAATACTTTTTAAATTAACAGTTTAAATTCATTATATTTATGTGATAAAAGAAAAGCCATTATACTATAATATATACATTTCATACAGCATGGATCAACAAATTACCTAGGTTAGGTAAATTAACAAATGTCTCATCAATTTTCCTCCTAAATAAATTATACTCATTTTGTACTGATAGTATTTAGGTAGTTTTTTATGTTATGAAATGTAACCATGGCTTTAATTGTACAGTACATACACACACACACACACCTCTCTAATGACAATAAGTAGTGTTATGTTTTGTATGTTGTGTACTAGATAATATTTTATCATTAGTCAATCCTATAGTTACATTACTTCAATGCTTAATTCACTGTGTTCTTTTCTTATTTCATAATTTGTTTATACTTAGTAATTGACAAATATACACTATTCATATATTTATTAACACTTGAAATACAAATTATCTGATCTTAGAGTTTATTTTATAGATTACCTTTATTTTGCGGTTCTACAAATTATGTTACTATTTATAATAATACTTTACTTTAATACTTTAGATTCAATGTGTTGTTTTATTTTTAATATTCGTTTTTAACTTTATATGTAGGTTTTACTATGTACTATGTATTGTAGATTATATTATGTACTACCACAGAGAGTATAATATTGATAAAGTGTCATTATAGGTTTTACATTTAAAATTTTTACTATTCCATTGTTATACTTCTACAAGTGTGTCCACAGTGTTATTTTACTCACTTACTTTTTCCTACCACCTAGCACATGAATATTTATTATATTAATTTTTTAAGGTTTTTAGAGCAGTGTATACATTCACCAGTACCTTTTATGTTTTTTTTTTACTTCTGTATAATATCATTTGTGTTGTTTGGGTATTATTATTATTAGATTCAATACGTTATTTTGTTTTTTTTTTATTTACTATAATTTAATACACCATTCATACATTCATTTATTTTTAATAATTACCACCGAGTGTCTAAGAGTTTTGTAATTATAATTATATTATTATGTAGGTTGTACTCTATGTTGTATATGATATGTAGACATGAATTAACATTTCTCCCACATTGTATGTCTACAGCTTTACCATTCTTATATATATATTATATTATATACAGGGACTTATGCATCCATTAGATTCACTATATATGATTATATTTTACTAACGCCTAACCATAGGTAACACCGGTTAGATTAATACCCTGTTGTGTTGTTCACTAACAGTTAAAGTATAGAGTACAGTTTTCAAAAAAATAATTTTTAGGTTCTTAGTTTGATTAAATATTTCAATTCGCTTTACTTAAAAATTATGTACTTGCTATCCACATTCCACACAACACAAGGGTAACTCCATACCCTAACTCTCTACAAAGTATTGATTTAGCTTTTCACTTAAAATAATATATACCATTCGTTACATTTCTCAAGGGTTGTGTCACGCGGATCCGATTTTGTATCCGCTGTTTTTCCCACACGGCGAAGCCGGTTGGCATAAGGGGATGTTGCAAGAGGGCAGCCGACAAAATAATGTCCGCACTCGGAACAGCATCAGAGAGTTTGTGTGCTACCGCCTGGCCGTTCGATATCAGGGAAATAACGATGAGAGACATGAACTATTTAGTTTATTACATCAAGGTCGTTTCTTGCTACAGATGTATGTTTGCGACCAGTACGTTCGAATGGAATCGAACAATCTCAACTATATCCGTTTGAATCAGAGGGATCTCCTCGCTGAGGCTTATCAAGGGCTCATGGATCACGTGAACCAACAGCTACACGTGGATCCCATGGCGGTCGGACGTAGGATCATTTTACCATCAACGTTCGTGGGCAGCGATCGCTTCAACAAAATGTGCTATCAAGACGCCATCACCATAGTCCGTTCCAAGGGTCAACCTGACGTGTTCATAACTTTTACGTGCAATCCCAGGTGGTCGGAGATCACAGACAACCTGGCGGTTCACAGCACAGCAAGCGACAGGCCTGACCTGGTGGGCAGGGTGTTCAACAGGAAACTAAAGCAGCTACTAGGTGACATAACTGTTAATCGTGTGTTTGGTAATGTCAGCGCTTACGTTTATACTATTGAGTTTCAGAAACGTGGTCTGCCCCATGCGCACATACTTCTAATCCTGGCCGAGGATAGTAAGTTTCGCACGGCGGCGGACGTCGACGAGGTGGTTTGCGCCTTCCTGCCGGACCCGGCAACCGACAGGCGCTTACACGCCTGCGTGACGTCCCACATGATACACGGGCCTTGTGGAACAGTCAACCCACAGTGTCCGTGCATGGCGGACAACAGTTGTACCAAAAATTTTCCAAAACCGTACGCAGAAGAGACTGTGTACGTTGCGGACGGCGGTTATCCAAAGTACCGCCGACCGGACAACGGCCGAGTGGTCCTTGTGCGAGGTCACGAGGTCGGTAACGAGTGTGTAGTGCCGTACAACCCTTACCTTCTGGCCAAGTACGACGCACACATCAACGTCGAAATCTGCACTTCCATAAAGAGTGTCATGTATATTTACAAATACATATACAAAGGGCACGACCGTGTGACATTGGAAGTGCAGGACCAAGATGAAATTGCCAAGTGAGTCTTTACCTTACACTACACTTTTACCGATATAAACGTTATTATAATTATTTAATTTCATAATTCACATATTTCTAAATTTAAAAGTGCAGGTAATTTTTAAATTTTAATACCTACACACAAGTTGCACATGTACCTACACACCATAGTTGCAAAGTGAAACACACTTATATTGATTTAATTGATATTCAATTGATAATTGACATCAATACAGTGTCTAAGAGCTGTACAATTTTATTATATTATTATATTAAGTTTTTTAGGTTTTTAATGGCAGTTGCCAATACATTCATCAATACTTTACATTAAAAGCGCTGTTTCTATTAAATTAAATCATCATTCATTCATTTATTTTATTAAATTTATTTATTCAACGGTATCTAAGAGTTATATAATTATGTATACATAGGTTGTACTATATATTGTAGATGTTATTATGTACTTCTACAGAGAATTAGATTGGTGGTCTACATTTTACACCGGTTACATTAACTATTTTACTCACTATTTACAACGTAGCACATGGACATTTATTTTATTAATTATTTTTAGAGCACTTGTATACATTCACCTTTTATGTTTTTTTACTTTTGTATAATATCATTTGTGTTGTTTAGGTATTATTATTATTATTATTATTACATTCAATTAATTATTTTATGTTTTTTCATTCAAGCCTTTTATATATATTGCATATTGCATATTGCATATAGTATTGAAGTAGGTAGTAATTTAAATTAAATCAACATTCATTTATTTATTTTTCATTAACTAAGAGTCTAAGAGTTATGTATGTATACAAAGGTTTTACTATATGTTGTACCTATATGATATGTAGACATAAATTAACATTTTATTATGTACTTCTACAGAGAGTTAATAGGTTGTCTACATTAGTACTCCCTGGTACATACATAATAGTGATAGATTGTCATTATAGGTATTACGTTCAAAATTATTACTATTATAAGTATATAACAATATTTTATGCCTGTGTATTTTTTAAAAGAGTGTCCAGTGTGTATGAATTATTTTACTCACTATTTACAACCTATCACATGTCCATTAGTTATATTAAGTTTTTATAGGTTTTTAGAGCAGTGTATACAATCACCAATACATTTTATGTTTTTTTATTTTATTTAATTAAATACACCATTCATACATTCATTTATTTGTAATAATTACCACCAAGTGTCTAAGAGTTTTGTAATTATATATATGTAGGTTGCACTATTTGTTCACTAATAGTTAAAGTATAGAGTAGTTTCAAAAATTAGTTCTTAGGTTTGATTAAATATTTCAATTCGCTTTACTTCAACATAAATTAAATTATTATATTGTAAAAAATGTAATGCTGTAAAAAAATAAACTTAATTGAGTTAAATCAGACCTCATAGGTATAATAATAATAATAATAATTATAACACCAAACGTTATCATCTATTAATCCAGTCCAGATATTGTTAGCCATCTTATCAAAATATACCATCGTATTCGTTTTCAGTTTCGTCAACTCCAGGTACGTCAGCCCTCCAGAAGCCATCTGGCGGTTGTTTGCTTACAAATTGCACGACAAAAGTCATACGGTCGTCAGACTTCCCGTTCACCTGGAAGGTAGGCAGAACGTGTACTTTGCGCCGGGACAAGCAGAAGAACGCATACAGAATCAAGCTCTACGTCGAACGAAACTCACGGAGTTTTTCGCGCTCAACGCAACCAGCGCGGTGGCTCGACAATACCTGTACCACGAAATACCGACGCATTACACCTGGCACGCACAACGCAGATGGTCGCCGCGCCGGAGACGGACGGCGAACGAAACGTTGGCTCGGATGTACATAGTCAACCCACTGGACCGGGACCGTTTCCACTTGTGACTACTACTTCTGAACCGAAAAGGCCCTCAGTCCTTTCAAGACATAAGGACGGTGGACGGGGTCGTTCACGAAACATTCACGGCGGCTGCCGTCGCACTGGGATTATTAGAAGACGACCGGGCGTGGCGGGATTGTTTGACGGAATCGGCGACATTGGACACACCGCGGCAACTGCGGTATCTGTTCGTCACGATACTGGTGTTCTGCGAGCCTTCAAACCCGCTGGCGTTGTACGAGGCCAACGAAGCAAACCTCATGGAGGACTTCAACCACCGTCTCCAAGACGTCGACCGCGCGAGGGCTGCGTGTCTCGCGGCCATCGAGGATCTACTTCGTGTGCACCGAAAGTCGCCGGGCGACTACGGTTTGCCCCTCGCCGACCCCCGTCTACTGGAACCGCTGCAGGACGACGCGCTGTTCCGAGCAATAGACGCGGCGGCACGGTGGGCCCCACAAGTAGACGCCTTGAACGCCGAACAGCGAACGGTGTACGACCGCGTGATGGCGGCCGTCGACGACCCACGCGAGGTGTCGAACACTTTCTTCGTCGACGGACCCGGAGGTACCGGTAAAACGACGCTATACGGGTGCCTGATATGGTCGCTTCGACACGGACCGCCGCCGCGCGAGGTGTTGTGCGTGGCGTTCACCGGGATCGCCGCGTCACTCATGGACGGCGGCAGGACCGTGCACTCGACGTTCGGACTGCCGTTCGGTACGCTGACCGACGACTCCACGTCGACCATAACCATGCAGTCCGAGCGAGCGCAGAGGATACGCAACGCTGCGCTCATCGTCTGGGACGAAGCCCCCATGTCGCCGGGACTGCAACTGACGGTGGTGGACCGTTTGCTCCGAGACGTCATGGGATCGGAATTACCGTTCGGCGGTAAAACCATGCTGTTCGCGGGCGACTTCAGGCAGATATTGCCCGTGGTCCGGAGAGGGACGAGAGCCGAGATCGTCATGTCGTCGATCAAGCAAAACGGGCTTTGGCGGGGCATGGAACGCTTCAATCTGGTCCGGAACATGCGCGCCGACAACGACGTGGACTTTGCGACTTGGTTGCTTCAGCTGGGCAACGGCCGACTGCCCGCGGTCGACGGTGTTCCGGACACCGTGGAAATCCCACAGGAAATGGTATGTACGTTGCTGATTTAATCGATTTTGTGTATCCGCAACAAATGTCGTTGGCCAACGTCGAAGAATTTCCTCGGAAAATCGTTCTGTGTCCCAAGAACGAAGATTGTAGGAGTGTCAACAGGGACGTGCTGGAGCGCGTCGACGGTGCTCAGAGGAGCTACACCGCCGTGGACACCATGGTGGCGGACGATCCCGACGAAGTGGCCAATTTCCCCACGGAGTTTCTCAACAGTTTGGAACCGGACGGCCTGCCGCCGTACCGGCTGACTTTGATGGTGGGATGCATCGTGATGTTGCTCAGAAATCTCGATCCGAAGAGACGGCTGTGCAACGGTACGAGGTTGGTGGTCACCGAACTTCGGCATCATAATTTCAAGGCTAGAATTTTGGGCGGTAACGCACTGGACGACGACGTCGTCGTGCCCAGGATACCGCTCACGTCCAGCGGCGAGGACGACCTGCCCATCTTACTGCGGCGCGTTCAATTCCCGGTAAGTTTGTCGTTCGCCATGACTATCAACAAGTCGCAGGGTCAGACGTTCGACCGGGTGGGTTTGCTACTACGGTCGCCCGTGTTCACGCACGGGCAACTGTACGTGGCGTTTTCGAGAGTGAGAAACGCACAGTCCGTGAGAATCGGCATGTACGGCGACGACGAAGGGCGATTCGTCACCAAGAACATCGTGTACACGGAGGTTCTAGACTGATGCGTCGGGAAGTGCACCTTTGCTGATATATGGTACACTGTTGTTCTTCGTGGAGGTGCCTCGGGTGGGCCTTCGGGCTAAACGGAGATGGTAAGTATGCTAAACTCTTTGTGCATTATGCGTCTAACGCAACGCGCTAACTCATAGTTCCGACACGGTTGACATATATATATATACTACACTGTTGTTGTTCGTACAGGCACTGTGTGCTGGCCTTGCCTTCGGGCTAAACTGAAAGCATTAATATGCTGAACTCTTAGTGCATTATGCGTCTAACGCAACGCGCTAACTCATAGTTCCGACACGATTGACATATATTTTTCAAACATGATATATTACACTGTTGTTGTTCGTACAGGCACTGTGTGCTGGCCTTGCCTTCGGGCTAAACTGAAAGCATTAATATGCTGAACTCTTAGTGCATTATGCGTCTAACGCAACGCGCTAACTCATAGTTCCGACACGGTTGACATATATTTTTCAAACATGATATATTGTGAATTCGTAACTAATGTCAAACAAATATATTTTTATTGTATTAACTGTTGAGATTTTACTTATAATTGACACTGTGCAAGAGAATTGGTTTTCGTTCAACACCATTTAATAGTTGTATTTATAAGTTAATTTATAAGTAAATTTATAAGATTAATTACATTTTATTATACACTCTTGATATCTATGCGGATATGGTGTTTTTTAATGTAGACTGTATCATTTAAATTTTATTAAAATACAATAATTGTAATGCTCACTATTATAGTATTTCCGTTTTGTCTATTTTATTTATTAGTAAGATGTATTTCTTTATTATTTGTCATACCTAAGAATACCTAAGTCAATTTCACTATGTAATCACTATTCACTAATAGTCATAACATTTTGTATACCTTACAGTCAACTGTTTTTAATTAATTTACACTGTGTGTAGATTGCTTGAGATTTAACTTATAAGATTGAATAAGACACTAATAGTATCATTATTGTAAACTTTATTTATTACTTTATAAACTTTATTATTAAAATAGCAGTATTCGTTTTCTCTAAAAATATTATTAACATTAACAAAACATTTTGTACACTCTGTATCACTGTGAACTGCTATTCATTTATTATTGAGATTTATTTGTATTAACATTAATAAGTAAATTTATAAGATTTATTACACTAAGATATACACTCTTTATATCTATGCGAATATGCTGTTTTTTTAATGTAGAGTGTATCATTATTTCATATTTGTACGGATAGGTACCTATTTGTAACGTTTTATTGTAACTTTTATTTTAACACTATATTATACTGTTTGTATTACGGTTTGACTTTTTACATTTTATGATTTGATTAGTATTTTACTGCATATTGTTACCTACCTATTATTATGTATATTTTTACTACTATGTCTATGTGAATTACTTTCAATACTAATCTAAATATCTGTTAATAGATTGTATTTGTTTGCTTTTGTATTTGTTTACTTTAGTATTGTCACTGTAAATTCCTGTTAATTTATTTGTACTTTGTATTACGTTTGTATTACAACCTACTTATTATACTGGGTAGTAGATTTGAATCCGTATGGATAACCCTTAAACACAATTCAATGTTACTGTACCTGTTTGTTACATTTTATTTATCACTGTCCATTTGATTTTACTTTGTAACGTTCAGTGAAAAATAACAAAATATATTACAAGGTGGATTACTTTTTTTATAAAACGTCGTTTGCATCTCACTGCCTATTAAAATTACCATTAGGTATGCCATAAAATTTTGTTTGGTAACATGACCATGTCTCTGTGTGAATATTTGTTTGAATATTTTTGATTTGTATTGTTACAATGCTAATATAACTGTATTTGACCTATCGTCTCTGTGAGTTTATGTTTATTTATTATTTATACTTTCTAAACTCTAAAGAATAAAATAAAATATCGCAAAACAACTCATGACTTATCTTATTGTTAACCTAACCTCCCTAAGCACCATTATTAGATAATATTATGTTTGGTATACACATCACCATTCCTATGTGAATAACTCAAACACACTTGTTAACAACCTAAATTGTAATATGTGTTTTGTATATAGCATCCCTGATATAATATATATATACATACTATATAGTATAATATATACTATGTCTATGTCTATATTTATTATTACTATGGTTATACTTTGTAACATTTAGTTAGCATACAATATTGTATGACACTTCTGTAAAAAACCTAGGTATGTTGTTTATTAATAAGTCAATTTCACTATGTACCTAATCACTAATAATCATAACAGCTGTTTTTAATTAATGTACACTGTGTTAATGCTTGAGATTTAACTTAAGATTAAATAAGACCATATCGTTATTGTTAACTTTATTAAATTTGTAACTGTAACTGTAACTGTAAAATAGTATTACTTCCATGTTAAACACCATTCAATAGCTGTATTCGTTTTCTCTAAGAATATTAACATAACCAAGTACTACATTTAACATTTAATAAAGATTTAACTTAAAATTTATGAACGCCAATACCAAAACAGTATTCAATTATTATATTGTTACTACTGCAAATAAAAATTATAGTAACGACAAGAATATTTGTTTTTCTTTCAGAGTATTGGTTTGTGAATATCATAATGTTGAAAACAATAATTGGTTTATACAATAGGGCTGGTTTGTATTTTGTTCAATACCTACCTAACAATTTATTTAAATAGTTGTAAAAAAAAAAAAAATGTGTTGTCCTATTTGGTATCTTATTATAATTTAAATCGAGTTGTCTTAAATGTCGAGCATGACTGACAGACCAAAACAGTCTCCCTGACTATTCAATTGTTTTGCTCTACACACCAGCAATTTTAATTGTTGTACGCTAACGGTATGATGAACTAATAACAATTTAAAAACCAAATTCATACTGAATGAATATCTTAGGAATAATGTATACTTTGCACATGAGGATTAATATGCATTAATTGTTATAAGATGTTATATTATATTATTACTATAGCTATTCTATAGTTGTGTATTTTATACCATGACAAATGAATTGCAATTGATTAATCAATATAAAAATAATATTAAAAATGAAATAAAGACATGATTTTTATTACAGTTGATCTTTATTTTTCTGAAAAAAAAAAACATAATAAATAGTTGTAGCAAAAATTTTGTTGTGGAAAAATGTTCCTGTTAAATACTTACTGTATGTGGCCGTCTGTTTACTTTCGGCACCTGAAAACAAATGTGTTAAATTAGATTTATTAATAATTTCATGACATTAATATCCTTACATCTTTTCGCGCCTCTGGTGTAAGACCTTTCTGATATTCTCTGAAAATAATGTCAAATAAATAATAAATAATACAAAGCAGAAATCGTTTTGTCATTTAAAAAAAAAAAATTAAGTCGATCAAACAATCAAACACTTAAATAATATATAAATATATCCTTACGGCGTTCGGCGGCGGCGTCGACGACGACGTTATGTACAGCCGGCGGTCGTTTTCCTGAAAATAATTGGTTTTATTGAAGTTTTTTTTAAGTTAGTTTAAATATTAGATTAATATATTCTTACGCTTAAAGAGCGCGGCGGTGTCCCTTGTCGCTGGGTCGGCGGTGTCCTGGAACGGACCTCCTGAAAATAATTTGTTTAATTAGATTTATCAATTTCAATCAATCTTGAATGTTTTATAACGCATAATATATATACTTACGCGCAGTGACTGCGACCGCGACCGCGGCAATTTTGTTGCTCTTCAGACCTTATGGAAATAATGTGTTTTGTTAGATTTATATTTATATTTATATTTTTTTTTTTTATACTTACTTCGGGGGAGTACGTCCCACTCATCGACCGAGATCTGGATCGGGGATCTCTGAGACCCCCTCCCCGGCGGCTTCCGCCATCACGGCCCCCACCCCCACCACCCCTTTTTGCCCCACTACCTAAAATAAAATAAAAAATTACAATAATTATATGCATAAGATTAAGACTGTTGGAATAGGTATGTAAAACACTCACGGCAATTAATGGCCATGTGCCCGGCCTTTCCGCACTTGTAACATACTGAAACGGGTAGACATAATTTTAATCGTTTCTACTTTTTTATATAATAATAAATATATATTCATGCAGCACAATTATATACGTTATATTAATTGGTAGCTACGATCTGCGGGGATCGTGTTGAAACAAATAAAAAATAGAAAAAATATGAAATTCGTTTAACAAAAACCATGTGGCGCGCAGAAAAAATAAGTTTCCGATTCTTCGCGAATTCATGCAGCACAATGATATACGTTATATTAATTGGTAGCTACGATCTGCGGGGATCGTGTTGAAACAAATAAAAAATAGAAAAAATATGAAATTCGTTTAACAAAAACCATGTGGCGCGCAGAAAAAATAAGTAACCGATTCCTTCGCGAATTCATTTAGCATAATAATATACGTTATATTAATTGGTAGATACGATCCACGGCCAACAATAAATTAAAAAATAATAAATAAATTATTACAATATTACATTGTATACTCACGTGTTTGCAATTAGTAAAGTGTCTGCAGTGGACTGTGGTGTCCCTTGGTCAGCTGTCGGACGTTTAAGAACGATTTGTCGGACGTCGGTGCGGATCATTGTTTTACGACGGCGACAATAACAAGCCACAACGCAGGTAACCCATGCGGGTAACGAAATCGATAGAAACGACAGTGTTGATGACCGATTAATTAATTAATTGTATTGTCGATATTTTATTATTCCTTCAAACACGGCATTACGCCTTACATTTTTGGCCGTCGTTATTATTTTAATTTTTAAGGTATTTAATATGGCATTATAACCAACTCTGGACTCACTTTAGTGATGCGCCCGCAAACATGGTTTTCAAATATTCCCGCCTTCGACGGAATACGGCCAAAGCGGTAGACCTTACCACCACAAACCGTTGACGTGGTCCGTGGTCGAACCACTCACTATCAGCGGATAACTGCTGGCGCGGCGACTTTTACCACGACTTTTTATTGTTCTGTGCTTTTACTTATAACGACAAAATGATTAGCATAGCCGCCCGAAATCAACCTAACTTGACCAACTAAGTCGGATTGTATACCGGTGAGACGACGCCGACCGTTCGGCGAGGTGGCTGACCTGCTAGACACCAAAAAATTTGCGGCGGCTATCTGATTAGCACGGCCGCCCGAAATCACGTAATATTCGTAAATTTGCATTGTATTGAATTAATATCTGATGCGTGTTGTCCTCTATCGGACGCAGTCGGATTGCCTACGTAAATGACTTCCTATATATCAACGTCATCGGAGGTGACTGCGACTTGCTAGACACCCAAACACGGCTTTAAAATTCGTGCATTTCGACTTTCGTGGAAAAACAAGACCGGACCGTATCCGGTAACCGAGTTAGGGTTTTGAAAAAATACTATTTTCACTCGGAGCCTTTTAAACTTTATCCTACATATAACTTATATTTATATAACCTATATCGGTATAGAATACCGCTAAAGTACTATAGGCCTTACCAGACACCCGTTATAATATAATTTCCTATCACCGCTCACCGAAATACTGTACCGTATTGTCCGCAGTCGGATCGCCTACCGAGGTGACCGATTAGAGATTCAATCGAGTTTCACTCGAGGCGACTGACTTGCTAGACGCTGAAACATTTATTTAATCGTCGGCTTTCGTATAAAAAAAGCGAGACCGGACGGTGTTCGACTAATCGACTATCGAGGCCGTTCAATCACAGAACTCTATGGACCCCAAAACTGGAATTTCAAACGATACCGCCAAACCGCCGACCCTTATCAGTCATCACGAATTCTTATCAACACTCATCGACCAATCATGAGGTTCGACCTACCGAGACGTACGACTTTGATAATTCCAACGACTATTCTTCAAAAATCGGCACCCCCTTTCAGATAACACGGGGGGTCATCCTACGACGTCGGATTGCCTAGGTTAGGTTAGGTAATGACCATTATTAATTGATACTGGTCGGTTGGTGGAGTGATGGCGTGCGGGGGACAACTTTAGCAATATAACATTATATGGGTTTGCTTATTACGTAGGTACCTAAAGTTTATTTAATCTATCATAACATAAAAATATACATATATAATAGGTATTGTCCACGATTCAACCTGATGTTGTGACCTGTTCGTCGCACATTGTCCGCTATCCGACAAAGTCGAATAGCCTACCCTTATTACTACGGCGAACGTCATTCGAGGTGACTGACCTGCTAGACACTCAAAAAAAGACGGCAGCTATATGATTTCCCCGAATTTTTAAAAAATTTTTTCACGTAATTTATCACTTAATTTTGCGTTTTGAACGCTGTCCACGATTCGACGCAGTCGGATTGCATACCTGACGACGTGACCTGGCCTTCGCACATTGTCTACCATTGCCTACCATTATTACTTCGGCGAACGTCATTCGAGGTGACTGACCTGCTGGACACCCAAAAAAACGTAGTCGAATTGCCTATCCACGAGCATAACTACCGTCCATCTAATGACTGACTTGCTAGACGCCCAAAACTTCACGGCGGCTATACGAAATTCCACGTAATTTATAAATTAATTTTGCGTTTTCGGTGACAATAATGAACGCTGTCCGCAATTCAACGCAGTCGGATTGCATACCTGACGACGTGACCCGGCTGTCGCACATTGTCCGCTATCCGAAAAAGTCGGATTGCCTATCCACGGACATAACTACCGTCCATCGAATGACTGACTTGCTAGACACCCAAAAAGATGTAGTCGGATTGCCTATCCACGGACATAACTACCCTCCATCGAATGACTGACTTGCTAGACCCTTAAAACATCACGGTGCATATACGATTAGCATAGCCGCCCGAAATTTTCGAATATTTCCACGTAATTTATAAATTAATTTTGCGTTTTCGGTGACAATAATGAACGCTGTCCGCGATTCAACGCAGTCGGATTGCATACCTGTCGACGTGACCTGGCCGTCGCACATTGTCTGCTATCCGACGAAGTCAGATTGCCTATCCACGGAC
>JANEHU010002849.1:0-16168 GCA_027563435.1 Nasonovia ribisnigri | reverse complement strand
TGTGGTAGTAATATTGAGCACTGTGTAAGAAAATGTTTAAGTACCTATAATGAAAGTTAAAATACAGTGAGTTAACTGTAACTCACACAGTGTGTCCCGTATGAATGGGCTTACAGTTAAAATAATTTTTATACAGAACTTTTACTTACAACAATACAAAGAAGAACATTTAATCGTATTTCAATAAAGAATATTTAACAAACATATAAATTATAATCTTGTGTTAGGTTAGGTTTAATAATAGGTTTTTCAGTATCAATAACATCAATAAGTATTTCATTCTATACAATTGTATGATGAATGTAAGGTTTATGTTAATTGTAATGTACCCATATGTTGTAAGTATAATGAGTTAGTAGTAATAATGAGAACTGTGTAAGAAAGTGTTTAAGTATTTTGTTTATTGGTTGTGAATACCTACGATAAAAGTTAAAATACAGTGAGTCAACTGTAACTTGCACTACCTATTACGTATGAGGGGATGTACAGTTTAGCATGACATTTTGAAGTAAATAAAGTCCATAAAATTATTATAGTTTAACCCGGAGTTAGTGTAATATATCAGTGTATGATTTTGCCAACCTTAATAATAATTAAATACTTATAGTAGAATGTACCTTATTACTTTCACTCAACTTATAAGCACAATATTAAGTATATACAATATAAACGTATAATGGTTTCACATAAATCACAGCGGACCCGGCGAACAGTGAAATGTTGTCTTAGCAAAGAATATATCATTATAAGATTGTTGTATGTCTATATTCCAATACCACCTAGTCACAACTATCATTTATAATTCACCTGAGATTTTCAAGAGAAAAAAATCAACCTAAATAACATCAGTACAATTAAGAAATTCACACAGGAACGTTTAAGTGGTTGCGAATTCATACATATTTATAATCTTATATTTATAACAACAAAAAATGTACTATGCACTCTTGACTCTGTGACTCCGCCTAAATCTAAGCTCTGCCTTTATGTAATAAATTAATTGCAATAAAGTATATGATAATGCATTGACCAAATTAAATTTATAAAAGCATTGGTCAGAGTACCGCATGTGAAATGATAAAATACCCAAGTCAGTAGTGAGTGTTAGTAGAAGTAAGAAATGTGTAAGAAAATGTTTAAGTACCTATAATAAAAGTTAAAATACGGTGAGTTAATTGTAACTTGCTCCGTGTATCCCGTATGAATGGTCGTAAGGTTTAATATAATTTTGCAGAGCTTTTATTTACAACAATTCAAAGAAGAACATTTAATCACATTTCAATAAAGAATATTTAAAAATATATTTATAATTTTGTGGTAGGTTAGGTTTAATGCAATGTGTGTATTGCAATAACAACAATAAGTATTGCATTATTAATATACAGTTGTACGATGAATGTAAGGTTTATGTTAATTGTTTAAGTTTAATTGTAATGTACATGTTGTAAGTAAAATGTTTAAATTAATGTGATAAAATACCTATTTGTAGACCTGGTGTGTAGTAGTAATATTGAGAACTGTGTAAGAAAATCTTTAAGTATTTTGTTTGTTGGTTGTGATAAATTAAAATACAGCGAATCAACTGTAACTTTCACTACCTATTACGTATGAGGGGATGTGTACAGTTGTTTATCATGACATTTTGAAGTGAATTTATAGTGATATAGGTATCAAAATAATTATTTGTTTTTGAACAGCAATTTCAAAGAATAAGAATAAAAAAACAGCGACAACAAATAAAGAGTGTTTATACATATTTTTGATAATGAACAAAGTAAAGAAAGTATTGAAATAATCTTAACAAAATGCTTAATATCCAATACACAATTTGCAAATAAATGTGAGAATCAGTAGATAGTAATATTAGAACTGTGTGAGAGTACGTTAATTAAAGATTATTTTGTATAGGTTAGGTAGGTCAATAAAGTTAATATATTGAGTAACAATTAAAATAAAGTGTGTCGACTCTAACTTACACTACCAAATACTTTATACACTACCCAATATTTTACAATCACTCACATTTTAAAGATGATACAATGAATGTACGGTTCATGTTAAAACGGACATTTAGGACAGTGTATTTTTAAAGGTCCATTTATGGACAAAGTATAGTGAACAAGTACAGTGAACAATGTGAGTAATGCAACTGTAGGTCAGACACTCTATCTACTTATGAACACTACTTATTGTCATTGGATGGGTGTACTTTGGTCTAATGTTGTTTAAAAAGTGTGCTACGCTATATAAAGTAAGGTAGGGTACAAACATTGAATTATAAATATAATGAAACATTGAATCTCATGCGGTAGGTACAGACTGACACTATATAAGTTTTTAACGCAATGGTTGTTACTCACTACAGAAGGCACTGCTCTGGCAGTTATTCGACGGCGATATACGGCTCCTGCAGCATAGTCGCGACTGGGAACAAAGTGCCTCGAACATAGCTTCGAATTAGCCAATATCAGTCGGGCATTCACGCCGTTCTCCTCGACGAACATCACCCACTGACGCTTCTGAACAGCATTCGCTGGAAAACTAATTGTACTTTGTTATAGCGTATAATAATATTATAGTGTATTTGATTATATAATAATACTATAAATCGTTATGATAAATACCGATGCATCGAAACTCCATCGACGGCTCCGACGTTGCCTCAAATCGCGCAATGTTGCACCATGGTTGTGATCAGCCTAAAAACGTACACCACAATATAATTTTGAAAAGGTAAAGGAAATACATTTTTCACGTAGGTATTGTATAACGAAATTATAATATTATTATACTACACTCCGCATTCACCTATGTTATCAGTTAATAATTCGGTGTTGTGTTTATTTTTAGAAATTCAGTAAACACTATTCGTACACGGTAGGTACACGATATAATAATATCATATAAGTAAGTGTAAATACAGTATATTATTGAGTATAATATACTGAACGATAATACAGTGACGTCTGCACGCACAAATGCACAATATCGCCTTGTAAGTTTTAACTGCGAAAAGTAAAGCCCCGACGAAACGACGTAGGCGTCTAAGTCTATGTCTGAGAACGCGTAAATAAAAACGTGTCGTACCTACATAATAATGTTATAAGTAAAACTTGTACTCACCTGTTTGAAAAACGCATAAAAAAACAAAGTGTTTTTGTTAGCGTATATATCAGCTTCGTACGGGCTTCTATCACAAACTGGCTTATACTTGTACGTTTATAATAAGTACTTCATTCTAATAGATACAATTAAAAAAAAAATAAAGCTCAATAAACATACATTTTTTTTTACAGACTATACTTACAACAAAAAATAGTATTTTGGAAGACGATATTGTAAATTTTGTTATCGTGAGAATTTAAAAATACCTAAATTACATACTAAGAAGTATTTGCTTTTATTTTTTAGAAATTGCTTAATCAAAAATTGTTGACATGTGAGGAGATAAAAACTGGTGTCAATGATAAAAACAAATCGGTAACAGTTATTTTTACCTAAAAATGTACTCATTAAATAAATGTGTTACAGTCTAAATAAATATATAAAATTCTAAATGAACTTCAATCTAATAATAATTAATAGGAATCACTCCCAAATTCATCTACTTCTGACTTGTCTCATTACGTCAAAAAAGATGAGTTACAGCCGCTAATTTACACAATGATAGACTCCAGGGTTGGATTCTTGGAAAAATTAGTATGCAAACAAATGAGTAATTTAAAGTTGGATGAATCCACTCAGTCGACCGAAAAAAAAAGCACTGACAATTCATTAGAGATGCGTGAAGTAAGATAGTAATATTTTCATAATTTTATAATTTATTATGTTAATACTTTGTATTTTTTTATGTTTTTTCTAACTTAGAATTGTGTTGAATGGTGGTGTCCATTGCATAGCAAATTTAAGGACATTCTGGGAAATATATCTGTTCAAACCCAGACATTAGAGGACAAATATATAATTCGGAAAGCTAAAGCTAGGTTTGAATACTGGCAAGGTGGAAATAAGGTAAAATAAAAATGTGAAATTTGATTTTAACAGAATTTCTTTCAACTAAAATAATTATTTTAATTTTGTCATATTTTAGAATATACCCAGGTGTCCAACATATGACAGAAAGAAAGGACAAGCCATTCATTATTTACCTCCTTCATGTTGGCCCAAAAATAGTGAATAAATAAAAATCTTATCAAATACTTTTAAATTTTTTTTTTTTTTTAGTTTTAGACTTCAGATACCTCTCAATCTCTCATTTATAGTTATAATGAATTGTTTTATAAACCTAAAACAAAATGTAATCTAAAATAATGGACATTAATTTAATAATAATTTATCAAAAGTTATGAACACATTAGTTATCAATAGTTTCATTAGAATATAGACAAATTTCCGTAATGCAAATATTTGCAGAATTTGGGTTTGTCCATATCTAACAAAAAATATTAACACTTGACATTTCCACAACTCAACATAAATTAATTAAAATTAAATGAACATAAGTAGTAACAAAGTGTAACATAATAACATAACACATGAAATAAAACTTTGGTTCTAATCAATATTTTACCACTTTTTTTATATGTATACATCAATACATAATATATATATACCTATATTGTATATCATTTATAAATACTCATGCTACGAGTACAGTTTAATATTTTTTAATACTTTGTCTAATTTTGAAGGTAAAAATTTTTAATTAAGTGAAATAGTTTATTTTTTACAATATTTTTTTTATATATCAATATTTTTAAGGAATAAATAAATAAAATACATATATTTCTTAAATAATTTATTATTTATGGCATTTTAATAACTTTTGTCGTATGTTCTAACTATTATTAATTTTTAATTTTTATTTGTCAGGTCATTCTGTTACACTTTTTATATTTACTACTGTAGATTACAATTTATTTTGAGGGCTATAAATGTTGTATAAATAGTTCTTAAATTTGTTAACGGGACACTTTAAGTCATCTATGTACAATTTAAATATTTTAGATAACTTTTTGTTATGTGATTTTTGTAAAAAATATGATTTTATACTAAACCACAGTGTAAATCCTATAATGTTCCTACATGAACATAAAATAATTATTTACAGAATTGTCATTCATAAAACCAAGTCCCAAAGGCTTAAAAATGAGAACAGTCACTTTGTATTTGAATTTGAGAATGAGAAAAAACTGGTTTGTCATGTTATACATTTCTTTAAATACCTATAGCATAAAAGTTTCATATTAGAAAAATATTAAATTATCCATTTTAAATGTAAAAAAATCTCTATAGCGACTCATGAGTCTTAGTTATTTTATTACAATTCAATAACTTTACCTAATTACTTAAAATATACAACCAAAGTTTCATCTGCATAATTTACAAAAGTGAAAGTCCAACTTGATATTTCGTGTTTCATAAAAGCTACTGTAAAAAGAGGGGTACTATAATTATTAGATTTAATTATTTTATTGTTAAAAATATTGGTACTTACTTATCTATTGTGTAGTCTGCTTAAAAATGTACAACATAAGTATTTATTATTCCATACTTATTTAAATGTACACAGTACATGTATCAAAAAATATAAATTTTCATTTGCTGATCCAATTGGGAAGTATAGTCACAATATACTCAAATTTGACTGTTATTATTAATTAATTTACTCGCATTTAAAGAGTTTCGGGGAAAACAACATTTATTTCCTAAATAAAAAAAAATATAAAATTATTTATTTTTAAGTACATAGGTCATTAATTTAGTAGTTTTTTCATAAAAGATTAAAATGTATTATAGTTGTTTAGTACCCATAAATAGTTTTTTGATGTTATTGTCAAAATAATTTAAATTGCAGAAAATCTATCGTAAAACCAACGAAAAAAATAACTATTATGTACACTTACGTCTTGCATAGTGTGGTAACTTCGTTTAACTAATTTTGTTTTTATAAGTGATGCCGTGATGGTGATTAATTCCTTAGAAATGTATAACAATTTAATTCCTGGAACATATTTTCTTCAGAAACCACGTGGAAATTTTTTTGCAAATATTCTGTCGTTAAGCCACATATGGATGTGGACATGATACCTTATTCTGTATGTGACCGATTTTAACATTTGTGTCACTCTTGCATTGTAAGATACTGATTTTGTTTAGGTGAGCAATACATAAATAATCCAATGACAAATTAAATTTGTCATGAATAGTCCATAATGCATTCACAGTTTCAAGTACTCCAGTGTTTGGACACATGAAACAAATCCTCAAATTTGATGGACGTTAAACTGATGAATGGTGAATTGGTGTGGTACATTGATAACACAATAACGAGAATTTTTGAATAATAATAACAAGCTTATTAAAATAATAACAGTTATTAATAATATAATAATTTATTTATTAGAACTCAAATGATTCAACTATACTGATTGCTAATACTGACGAAAATCAGAGGAAAGAATAATAAAAGTTTTATAACTTTATAAGCCATTTTGAAACGTTATGGCCTACGGGAAACAAGCCGACCCCGCACAGCATATCCCGCCTACGTGGCAGAAACGTTTACTTAATACGGGTGACTTTGGGTCTAACATCATGTTGGTACGGGAAACGTTACCATGTTTTTCGGAGGTTCAGACTTCAGATTAATGATCATAGGGAAACAAAACTCCAATCAGCTGATCGAGTTTCACTTCTATAATATTGTTCTATGATACCATAGATAATAAAAGAATGGATAGGCCATCAGGCTTTATCGCACGGGCATGAACATTATTTTACTTTGAGGTTACAAGGGGTTTTATCAAAATATCAAAATTGGTATAAATTAAAATAATCATTAAACGACAATTTATTGATAGTATTATTTTGATTTATAAGTTTTTCGTGTTCTGTTCTCTTTAATCGTTACTCATAATTGATTTCATTAATATTAATATATTTAAGACTACCTATATTATAATTCATTGTTATATTATTTATTAGTTTATTACTCATGATTAAAATGGATAAACTTTGTTAACTTAGTCCGGGTACGTTTTTCTTTAATATTGTCCTTGATTTTTCTAATTTCGTGAAAAATACGAATGTCAACATATTTATTAATTATTAAATTTATTACATTTTCTCTGTGCGAATGTCTATTTAAAAATGATTCTTGACCAGTGCAATATGGAATTGTTTCTTTTCTTTCCTTATAAATGTTTGTTTTAACTTTGTTGATCAAATACAATTTGTTCTTTGACTGGTTAAAGTATATTGGAGATTCACTTCTAAAAATCTTTTCTGATTCTTGACATAGTATTTCTACAGCTTTGCTAGGATACAGTAATCCTCCTCGATTCTTAATATTTATTAAGGAATTAGGATTTTTATCAGATTGTTGAATCAAACTTTTTTGGTAGCTTTCACACTCTATTTTTTTTAATATCTTTTTAACAATAAATCCACCAATATACATAGATGTATCTTCTACAAATGAATTTATTTTTGTATAATTTTCAAAATAGTCATGGTCAATGTATATATCTTGCTGTGGTAGCCAAGTACTTTCTAAAGTTAATACTGAGTCCTTGGTCTTTTCAGTTACACTTAGATTTTTTGTGTTATCATCCAAAATTGAACAATATTCAAATATTGATCCAACTGCTTCATTGTGCACCAAAATTCTTTTATAAGCTGCCTTAAATTGCATACAAGTTGGATTGTCATTGTATCCAAGCCTCGATCTAATAAGCACTAAATGTTGTTTCAATAATATCTTGACTTATTTTGTAAGTTAAAAAAAATACCAGGTTATCTTTTAAACGTAAATTTTGGTACATTTCTATTGCATTCTGGAGTCCCAAAATGAAACCAACAAATCCAGTTTTTCTTGCAGATTCCTCAACTTTTACCCCATCTAAAAACTGTAGGCCTTTCATGTATTTGATAAATAGTTGTATATATATTTTGTAGTCATCTAAAGTTTCATCAGAAATAGCACGTTTGAATGGTGATTTTGAAAATCTTGATCTACTATTTAGTATATCAAATGTATTATTCAGGGCCGGCTTTAGGTTTTGCGAGGCCCTGGGCGGAATACATTCAGCGAGGCCTTAAATGTATGGAATATTTAACACCCCCACTCATCACCAAAGAATAAATTACCTCATTTCCATAATTATTTACTTGAATATACAATTAATGTATATGTATACATTATACACCTATAATAATATTAATATAATTTCTAATACCCTATATTTATATTTAATATACCTATTAATAATTTACTAAGAAAAGTATTTATTGTTATAATAAAATTGAGTTTTAGTTTTACCAACTTAATAATTATTTAGGTAGGTATTTAAAGGAAAAACATTTTTATCGTAAAAATTAAATAAACTAAAATACAAAAATAATAAGTCAATACGTGTTAAAATTAATTTGTTTTTAATTATTACTTATATAAAATACTTATTACATAAAATCTTAAAAAATTACTTAAACTTAATTTTTCTAGATTTTTTAGCCGCAAAATCTTCAATTACTTTGTCATAATTTAAATTTTCGGACTCTTCTTTTTCTATAGCTAATAAAGCTAAGCCAGAAAGACGCTCTTGGGACATAGTACTTCTCAAATACGTTTTTATAAGCTTTAACTTTGAGAAGCTACGTTCTGCGCTAGCTGAAGTTATAGAAATTGTTAACATTATCCTAAGAGCCACGGCTAAGTTTGGAAAGGCTCCATTGCTTTTTTTTATGAAATTAAGAACTTCAATGGTCCGATTTTAATGATTTCATCTCTTAAATGTTGACTTAAACCTTCTGTCCAGCTTGCTGGATCCCTCAAATCAATTTCTTGGATATCAATTCTGCGTGAATTAATTTTAAAAGTTGCATAAACTGAATCATCTACTGGAAAACGTATTTTATTTTCAGCTGTTGATGAGTGGTTTTCTTCTTCCGGTGTATGTGATAGTTTGATTAATTTAGATGGTGATGTCGATATTTCCATGGTTTCTGATAAAGAATATGCTGGATGTTCATGTTGGATATCTGTTCTATCATAGGTAATTTTAAAAGTTTCTTCAACTGGCTATTTTAAAAAAGTAGGTACATATTAATATACATAACATTAATTATGAATCTTCTCAAGAGGACATCAGCGCACTGTTCGTTTTCTCTCTCTGGTCGACGCACAGCATAGACAAAACGTATCCACACAAAACCATTATTTTTTTTAGTAATTAGTAGTTAAGTAATTAATTATAGACTATAATATTTTTAAGGGTATGACACTATGACATATTGATTTGTTTAAGTAGTCTCAAAACAATTTAATATTCATTTAAAATTGAAATGTTCAACATTTATCTTTAGTTTTAAAGGTCGTATATAAAGTAAAATAATAATAAAATACAAAACCAAGTCAAACCCTCAACAATATTATCTTCTTTAATTTTGGTAATAAGTAATTTTACTGTAGATTACTCAGAAACAATTAAAAACTATTATATGTTAATGCGTTTTATCTATATTGTGCGTGGGTCTGAGAGAGAAAACAAACATCGCCCTGGGAATCTGACGTAGGTAGTCTAGTTAGTCTTTCGAGAATTTGTAACTATTAGTATTTATTTTTGTAAGCATGCATATAATTAATATTATTATTGAAATATGTCCGCACTTACACCATATTTAACCATAACACGTACGGTATATAAATATGTTATTTTAATTTAATAATTATTAGTATGGCTTGTGGCAGGCAACAAGAAGTAGATGATTTAATTTAATTTAAAATTTTTTCATAATAAATTGTTTTATAATTTAATAATATTTTTTATTTTTATTTCGAAATAAACAATATGTAATGACTAATGCAGTTTACAATAAGCTTATTGCTTATAAATTAATCATATTATCATATTATGATATAGAGGTAAGTAATGAATAACATGAGGAATGTGAATAAAAAAAAATAAAATAAATAAAAAGAAACTACCCAGCAGTAGTACTTTTGGGCTTAATAATATAAAAAAATAAAACAAAATATTATTTATTTTCATTTATATTGTATTTATTAATCAGTTATTTAAAACTTGGATTTGATTAAAAGTAACTAGTAACGGCTTATGAGTGAATATTGTGGCAAAACTTTAATTTAATAAATTATGACGACGTACAATGACTAACGAATATTACTAACATATTGTAGTAGGTATCGTAAACTCGTAAACCCAGTTTCAATTCCGCCTATTTTATACCAATACGCGACTTTTTCTCCCTGCCACCCCCCCCCCCCCTTGAAGCGATAACATTACATGTTATGATTGAAACTGTCAGATGGGAAGTTAATTGTATAATATTCTTAATTTTACATTTTTTTTAAATATTGCAAATTTTTAAATAGTAAAAAAGTTATAAATTACCTACTAGTTACTACCTACTCTACATATTTTTTCTATTACATTTGTCGTGTGCGAAGTGCGAACATTAAATTTGTTTCTCTCAGATACCGAACACACTACACACAAGCAGTGTTTGGATGACCGGCACCGTCGTCCGAGCAATATTCTGAATACGCATGTAAATAAACGAGGCGCTGCAATCATGTGCGTGAGGGTACGTGCGATTTTGTTAAATACGGGCAAGGACGACCGGCAGCGTCGTCCATACAGTAACATATTTATAATATACCTACTACTATATTGGGTAATTTATTTTTAAAATTAACTGCATTGTCGGTTGCTAATTTTAATTTCCATTTTCTACTGTGACCTGCGACTAGTAAGATTTATATTTTCGTTTATTAAAATAAATTGTTACACCTATGACTACCGCTATTATATTTAAAGTCTCACCCTAATCACCAGCACCCACGAGCCGCCACTGGCCACTGCGGGCATCACTCCATAGTCCATAGAAATAACTATTTTAAAGGTTTTAGATTTAGCGGCGTTCAATAATAAATAATAATATTAATAATAAAGTAAAGTAAACTAATAAAGTAAAACAATTAAGAAGTAACAAGCTTAACGCGGGTACATCATTTTAAAAAAGCCACTCGTCTGTAAGATAACAATAACAAAAAAATAAAATTGTATATTATTACTTACATTGTGTCGTGTATATCTATTAATCGACAAGACTGAAGACGACAACCATTCACCAGCAGTGTAAATAATAAAATGATGGTCAAAAATGAAAATAAAGTGGTCAAATAAAATTAATTTTGTCAATCTATAAATAAGTTATAAATAATGACTGAATGGTCTGAATGCGTTATACTGGTATTTCCACGATTTTTAATTAAAATGATAATCGTGCTCCCATAGTCGACTTGCTTCATTAATAATTTATTGTTATAAAATATATTTTGTAAGTAAATATTCATATTTGTATCTAACTATTCCATAATAATTAACGGCGTGGAATCGTCGAATCGGTTGCCATATTTCTGTACAGCAGTGAATAACGCAGCATAAAATACGAATACCCAAACATTTTTATTCACATAAACATGTAAGGCGCGAGGCCTCTCGATCGCGAGGCCCTGGGCGTGGGCCCCACTCGCCCGGCCCTAAATCCAGCCCTGGTATTATTTATAAAAGATATAAATTCTGCTGTTGGCCCTGCTCCTTTGAAATCTTTGTTTGTATTTTTTAAATAAGTAAGTGCACCAGCAACACTTTGACTCAATGTTTGAGCTGCTAACCGAACATTCATTTTCTCATTGTGGAAATTGATATGTCTCTTTGTCAGTCTAGTTCCAGCTCTTAACCCTTGTTCTTTTTCTAATTCATACGGTTTTTAATGTACATCAATCAATAATCTCTCCATTGGAATTTTTAATAACTGACTTGTGTTCCCATGCATTTCTTATTAATTTCAGCATGTGAGCAGGATCAAGAAAAATAAATATCTTTTCATCATATTTACTAATAATAAAAGCTTGAGGGTTCTCATAATTAAAATTAGCACCTAATTCAATACACATTCTTGTGTTTACATTTGCTCCATCAAATGTTATTGATCTGAGTTTAGCACCAGTATCATGCAATAAATTAATTGCTTCCTGTAATAGGTTAGCTCTTTCTTTACCTCCTAATCCATCTATAAGGAAATAAGCCAGTGGCATCTTCCAGTAACCATTTTGCCTACTGCCAAAAAAACTAAAGCATTTTTTGCCAGTCAAATATCATCACTGTCATAACAATGCTCTGCTCCCATGTTTATATATCCATGAACATTTTTTTGACTATCAATTTCAACTTGCTGCCTAATACACATCTCATCAATAACTAAATTACAATATATAGAGTGATTTCCTGCTTCTTTTCTAATTGCTTCAAATGACTCTTGTGTGAACCCAGGTTTACCATCAACCACCATAAACTACCTACGTAATGTACGTGGATGAGGAAGCAAATTATTAAATCTTTTCCTGACGTATGTGTACGCTTTTGGAGAGTAGTACTGTAAAGTAACAGCAAACTGCTTAAGCGTGTTACAATATTCCTGTTTTTTACCTTCTAGACCTCTCTGAATACATTTTTCCAGAATATCTGAGTAGGTAGTATAAGTATGTTCTATCCAAGTTTTTACATTTACAGGGAGATTTAAAATCGTTTATCCACGACTCTTGCCCTTGAGCAATGAGTTGTGTGGGTGCTTTCTATCCAAGTTTTTATTAGTTACGGGGAAATATAAAAACGTTCATCCACAACTTTTCCCCTCGAGGTGTTAGTGACGATAAACTTAAATTTTGTAATTAAGTGCGATTGCATTTTGAAGTAATTAGATTTTTTAATAACTGATTGTAGTATATTATAATAACACAATATAAACTTAATCTGTTTTTTTTTTCATATTCAGTTACTAATGATCCGCCGTTCACTCAAGTCGTTTTCTTTATTTTCTCAAAGTTTTATTGCATTGTATAAGTTATTTAATTTCTTCAAAAATGAATTTTCAAAAATGCTCAAATGATTTTGAATCATTAGTTTATCGTATACGAAGTAATCCGACTATAGTTCATCCAACATTTTCTTCGTTTTCATCAAGATTTAAAACATTCAAATTATTCCCGTCAAATACTTCTCAAAATAAATATACATTGTCCGAATGTGGCTTAAAATATTCAGGAGTGGATGATGTCGTAGAATGCTTTTGTTGTGGTCTTATTCTTTATAATTGGGAAAGGCTTGACGACCCGTGGATTGAACATTGCAGATTCAGTCCAAGATGTTTATATGTGTTATTAATGAAGGGTAATCAGTATGTTCAAAACATATTATGTAAATATTGTAAAACCGAACATATTTGTAAATTGCGAAACTGAGTTATACAATATCGTTTGTTAATCATGTTTTTATTATACATTATAGTAAATAAAAATAAATATTGATTTTTTTAAAACAAGTTATATGTGTTAATATTTTATTTAATATCTCGTGAACGTATAGCAAGTATATTAGAATAGATTCATAATATGTCAACGACATTGCAGCCACCGAATAATCGGATTAGCATCGAGTAAAGGCTTTGTCGGATCATTGTAGCGGTACACGAGACGGGCAGCTCATGAGCGATACACCCGTAACGTGGAACTCCAAGGAGTCACTGGAACAATGCCATCTACGCGCTAGATCTGTCGTACCCGTAATCGATTACATCTGCAGAACGTAATTCCTGAGAATTTTTACGAATAATATGCAATCTATTGAAGAATATTATAAAAGTTGAATGCACAAAATAGTACTCTCTCTTGTATTCAACAATATGTTATTACATGTGAAACAGAAAAAAAAAATCAATTATCATTTAGTTTTGTGCGTGGTCAAATATTGTCATTGCGGACCTGATACATGTTTGTGTGTTGTTACTAACTATATGTTTATAGATTTGAAAAAAATAAATAAATATTAATTGATAAACAAAAATCATTGACTATATAAATACTTTTAACTTTCATTATGTGATCAAACTGATAACAACTGTTTACACATTGTTGAATATATTTAACTTATTTTCTAGATTTGATTTTAGTTGTCAGTAGTGTTTTGACAGTGTACTAGTGTAGTAGTCTTGACTATGTTGTATTTTATTTATTTGTCTCCTCATCAAAGTAATAATATTTTAATTAAAATTAAATCATATATTACAATCGATAAAATCCAACCGATAAGTCAACACTGTTGTACATTGAAGAAACTCAGAAGATCTACTAGAGTGAAATCCAAACCAAAATATTATCATCTTGAGTAAATCAATACTGTACACGTCATCATGGAAGGTTTAATAGTCAAATCAATATTCAACATACATCAACTGAATAAAAAAAACATTTATATTGGATACCTTGTTGATCAACCTTTATCCGTAATTATTTTATTCATGTGTAACGTAACTAAACGTTATCTAATACTAAATGTATTTCAATGGAATAAGTTTATATCTGATGATAGTTTTAATATAATTGTTCGTTCTTTATCCACTGTTCAACATTCAAAACGATTACATTTGGATAATAATTTTTATTATAAAATATGTGCAAAATCTGAATCAGTTAATTTATATCATAATAATGACAGAATCACATTATCCAGTGATAATTTAAATCGATTGAAATTATTGGAACCATGTATAAATGCAAATATCATAGAGTTAACAAATAAATTAGTGATGTATCAAACTGTTTTCAATAATGCATGCATAATTATTAAGTATGATATTTTATATTTATCACCTGATTGTATTAGAAGTGATTTTATCAGTACATATATTAAAGATTATAATTTCAAAATGAATGATCTGAAGGATGAAGAGATATCATTTTTACTCGATCTACAACAAATACATCATGGAAAGTTTGCAGACATTGTATTAAAGCCTGACATAATCAATTAATAAAAAACCAAATAATCATGATTTGATTTATTACATTTTAGCTACTCATTTTTATTTTACTAAAATTGTATGATGTTGTTATTATATTGTGTTTAATTCTGTTTTATATTATAATATTATATCTTTAATCATTAATATTGTTTTTTTTTCATATTTGTTGTAATCTGTTAATAAAATAGTTGTATATTTTATAATGGTTCATCTTTTTATTTCAAAAAATATAATAAAAATTGTATCATAGCTCTTTGTTTCTAATTTGATTATACATAATAATATCATCAATTTTTATATAACACAATTGCCAAATACTTATAACTTTATTTAAGTGTGATACAACATGTAAATTAAAATATAATAAATGTGGAGTCTTTATTATTTATAAGATTCAATTTGCTTATCATCATTACACATAAATTTATCCATCATCAAATCTTGTAAATTATTGAATGCTAATATTATTGCATTGTCCGCTTTATCTTTTTCGTTGAGTATAATTTTTGCGTTAAATGTACTGGTTTTCCATCTATTTAAAAATCAAAATAATGGATACATATTATAATTAATTATATTTGTATATTATCATAGATATATTATTAAATATACTACACATCACAATTGTTGTTACCTCTCTTTTGACTCTACTTTTTCCATATCAGATGTCTATACTTTTGAACAACCAAATAATCGTCTCCTCCTTGATTCACTGGTGTTTTAATTGAAAAATTACCACCACCTGGTTTTTTTACACGTATACAGTTTTGATTGTTTAATGTTGATCCATCATATTCTTGTTCTAATTTTAATAAATGTGACTGAAACTAAAATCAATATTATTTAATAAATATAATATTTTAATATTTAATATTTTTACTTTTTGTTTTTTTGGTTTGGACTTTATAATGGATTTGTCATTTTTTAAATTCTGTATTTGATTTTTTCGATTACCGTAATGTTCCTAAATTTATATTATCATGTTTTCAACTTAATGATGTTTAATACAGTTAAATTATAAAATATTAATAATATATCAATAATAATAAATGTATACATACATCGATTTCTTCATCATCCGAATTTTGGTTGCTTGTACTCATCATTGTTATTTTTTGTTTTTTTTGTTTTCCATTTATATTATTTTTGACTTTTTTTAAATTCTTCATTTTAGTATAAAGTTCCTAAATTGTAATTAATATGATTAATATGATTACAATACTTCGTGATGATTAATGAAAGTAAGCTTAAAATAATAATAATGTTATAAATACGTTGATTT
>JANEHU010002848.1:0-21464 GCA_027563435.1 Nasonovia ribisnigri | reverse complement strand
AGTTAATTTTAAATTAAAAAAACTAGCATTGTTCTATATTTTCACGCTGAATGCAAAAAACCAGGTCATTGTAGGGCTGTAGGCACACAATTATTAAACTGCTTTTGTTATTAGCGCTTTTTTTTGTAATACAACGATTATAATATAATATCTATAAAGGACAATACTCAGTCGTACAATACGTACTATAAGATATAATATTATATTTATATACCACATATTTGATATTGATTAATAAATGTAAATACCTACAAAGGTGTGGTCACAAAATATATATTATAGAAATAAAGAAGAGTAAAAATTAAAAACTTGGCTGTTGCCAAACACGACGAAAAACGTTCACCGAACTATTGATTTCAGTAATATTACAAAATCCACAGTGAAGAATACACTATAATCACTGAAAAATAATGATACCTCATTCCGAATCGATAGAAACCGAAAACTAACCCGATAGTTTTAACAGAGAGGTTGATTGGAAAATATAATAGCAATAGTCTGCTAGGAGTTGCTTCGACCGAATTAGAAGATAACGTGGTTGGAAAGAGCACGGTAGTGGTTAGTAAAGTGGCACATCAATAACGCCCGCGAATGACGTGGCAGACCGAACATTTCTCGGGAAATTCGAAAAGCTATACCAGTCAAGCCATTGTTCGGTTTCAATATTTTAGAGAGGTGTTTCATTACTTTCGTCGAAATCCATCAAAACATCCCATATTAAAAAGCCCCCCCCCCCCATCATACATACCAGTTTCGCTCTGCTCGAAATCCAAAATGGTGTATCACACATGATTTACTCGTAAGCGTTCTCGATGTCGATATACCGAGAGCAGCTAATACCATTGTTAAAACGTCAAAGACGTCTATTATCACTTACTTGTTCTACTTTTTAATCACACCGTATACAACACCGATATAATATGGGACGGTCCGTTGGTATGGTCTTGAACATACGAAAATAAAAATCGATGGACGAATGGCGACAGAGTTACGGCCTGTGAGGCAGTCTGTCTGGCACCGTTGCGGACGAACGATCGCACAATACAATAATATTATTATTACCTATATCATATAGTCTTATTCTGTTCGGCACAGTGTACACAAACGTCGTGACTGTGTTATTTTCGGCATCAGCTAATCCTACTGGTGAGTACACGAAAATATCTAAATGATAACGTAAAAAGGGATATCGGCATTATATTATTATTATTTATTGTTTATTATGTTCGTTAAAATAATTGATAATTTATATTTATTATAATTAATTTTATTTCGTGTGCCGCGGAATGACAATTTAAAAGCCGTTTGTGTCTGGACTAATACATAATATTATTGTATTTTAACACAGCCGATTGAGGGTCACGGTCAGGGTCATGTTGGTAATAATAATAAATTATTATCATTTTGCGTGTACTTTTGTTGATCACGTCATTTTAATAATATGTAAATACCTTTTTACCTATTGCAGACTATTTTATCGTTGTAACACTTGTACGAGTAGATTGACTCACGCGTACATATAAAACACGAAACTTATAGGTAACATTTTCTCTTATCCGCGTTGACCTTGAATATTGTGCAAGACAGATTGGTCATTGCCGCCGTTATGCTGTACTTCACGAGCCACGAATTTTTTAAAAAAACGTTTAAGTACAATGAAATTATAAAAACTGAATTTAATTTTTACGGTTTCGTGAAATACGAAAATTGTATCGCAGATTGTTTGTGCGTTTACAGTTTCTAGATCATTAGGTAATTTTTGTTTTTGTTGAATTTTCAAAAAATTTTCAGACGAATGCTTTTAAATTGTACAATAATTTGTTAAATCTTTCCACCCTACATCTTATCTAAAAATGATGTTTCACTTTTGATTAGTGTAATAGTTATACCAAATTCAGTGGGGTCATGACACTTTTTTAATTAATTAATACGGAAACTTACACTGCATAGTATATACATGTATTTTAGATCATAAAAAAGTTTTCACAATGTTCATGAAATTCATAATAATATTCGTAATATTATTAAAAAAATAATCTAAAAATCACTGTAGCCTGTAATATGGCTGACGAGCAAAATGGCTTTTAATGTAATTAGTTTTTTTTAGATTTTTGCTCTTTTAGATATTTCTGCAGGCTGAAATGTATTAATCATAAGAATACTTTCATAGGAATTGCTATAACTGTTTCATATTCTATACAAAACTATAGAGACGAAAGTTTTGACAGTTAATATCGTCAAATTTATAATATTGCAATACTAATAATTATACTATTATATAGATGAAAGTTATAAAAATGTTTATAAATGTAATCTTTATACACTTCAATATAAACACTTTAAAGTTGAAAGTCTAATTTCATAAATCTATATCATGATATTGATGTATAATATTAGAATATAAGAAACACGTTACACGTTTATATATATATAAGTAGTAGGTACCTATAGTAACTATTATAGTTCACCGTAGGTCTATAATATATGAATCATTACTTTTAATTTTTCTTTATGACTGTGCAGTGTACAACGACTACTTCAAACTTAATCAATAATTATTATACGATAACAACAACTGACCTAAGACAATTTTAAATAAAATATTAAATAAAAAAAAAGCACGTAAGTGGATGTCACTCTGCTACACAGTAGGTTACAAGTGGGTCACTGGAAGGGATTGTATTAAATTTAAATTTAATGATATAATATAATTGTATACAAAAAATTATTCTGAGCGGAGATGGTTTGTCAGTATAGAATATTTTATATTATATTTATATTGTTATTATACTTATTATTAATACGGTAGGTGGTAACTTGAATTATTGTTATAAAATTACAAAAAAAAATAACTAAAACCGTTATTCTTGGTAATTTAATTTGTCATTTCGTCCAAATTTGAACATAAAATAACTATAAAAACTGCCTGGTTACAAGTTCGTAAAAATTTGAACTTCAAATAACGCTCATAAAAATGTAATTTGACATTCCGGTAGACTTTTTTTTTAAGTTAAGGTAGACACTTATGAGGAATCTTGTATTAAATTTTCAAATCTTAGATTTAAAAAGAAACATTTTTATGATTTTCTAACTCAAAATAATTTGCACGATTTCATGATTTTTACGTATTTTGTCAAAATCCGAACTTTAATGCTTATGAAAAAAAATTGTGACTTTGTATTTTTAATTTTTTTCAACTGCCTTTGTTACAATATATTAGAAATCTTGTATTAAATTTTCAAGCTTTTTGACCTAACGAATACAATTTTTTGATATCTATAGAAAAAAAACATAAACAAATTGGAAACTGAAAAGAGGTCCAAACTATAAGTCCAAACATTATGAAGGTATGGTTTATAGCAAATGCTAATACAAACATTCAGTGAAAATTTAATATATATTCTGTCATTTGTTTTTAGAATTACATGAAAAACCAAATTCGGTTTGGTCGAAAATTTTGCGTAAAAATTCCCATTTTTCTTTTAAAATTTTTTTACTGTTTTTCCCGATACTTTTGAAAACCTACTGGGAATTTTAAATTTTGACCTCCCCCACCCTAACTAAATTTACTTTCCTATCGAACAAGATACTAAAGTAGAAAATCAAAGCATTATTTCGACTAGGTATACATAATATCGTGTATATGGGCACAAATAAAAAAATAAAACTCACATCATTTCAAAACTAACACATTCATAGCTCGGCCCAGAATCTAAAATTATAATATTTTTTGAATACTTATCTACTAATAAAAATATTTTACTGTTACACTATACATGGTCCCGGGTTTTCACGACCATAAAAATTACATTTTTTTTAAATACTCGTAATTTTCTCGTCGTCGTGTTGGTGCAACGAAATATATTTTATACAGCTGGACCGACAGCTTCGTGTATTTTATGAGCATGTGTCACTGGCGTATTTTCAAGGACAGCCGTGATGATGTTCTTCTATAGAACGAAATAATATATTATATAAATATTCACCACGCACGTCCAACCTTCAAGCTCAACATATAAGTTGCATATACACACACAATGTTCATTATTAAATGCAAAATCGTTTTTATCGCGTTTTAATGTGTGTTTGTATACATAGGTACAGAATGAATAATAATACAATTTCGCTTTCGATTAATGAGCTCACAACAACAATCCCTCGTGGGTGTCGATGAACAATGCATTTTGATGAATCAAATATTTTATTTATACGGAGTTATACATTTTGGAACTACTATTAAGTTAATCAGATACTGATAAACGCTCAACGTTTTTTTTTTGCTTGCCTTGATAAAAGAATAAAGTGAGACTCATAGTATGACGAGTGGACAGGAGTGAACTGTTGTACCTATGCGATGAACTTGCGTTGTGTACATTAACCAAATATTTTAGGTAAAAGGTAGGTATGTCCTAATAAAACATGTTTCTGTTTTGATGCATACCTATTAACTCACCTATATGTATTATTGAAGTGTTTATACGTCGAATACTGTAGAATGTAGATAATATTATACAGTAATATGTTAAACATCAATGGGAATTTTATAATTGGTTTGAGCTTTTATTTGTCGACCCAAATATGTATATTGATAAAAGATAACTACCTATAATTATTTAAATGACTAATTATTGACTATTGTTATATAGTTTAAATATCTATGTTAGCGTTTTAATAATGAACACAGATGACTAATTTGTAAGTTCAACAAACCACATAATATCATTTAAAATGTAAAAAACTGTTATAAAAAGATTAACCGTATAAAATGCGTTTAAGCGTAGGTATTCAAAAAGAGGGCAATGATGGAGCGATTGCCATTCTCTTCTGGTCATATTATTTTTTTATTATATAAATTCACAGGAATAACTCGCAGTTTTAACACTCAATTCCATGTTGAATAAATAAAATGTCAATAAATATTACTTGTAGTTTCAAAAATCATAATACTTCAATCACATATCGTTTAACTAGTCCCACAGATTATTTTATTTTCGTATACATATAAATACTAAATACATGCGTATTATGGTATTAATGTATTATACTATAACTTATATAAGTAAATTATATTTATGTAGTTTAATGGTTAAATACACATTTCAATTTTCAATAAACTTCTTTAAACTTCAAACTGATCGAGCCCACTGTATATTTCCCGCAAACATACGTACAATTTTTTAAATATTTTTTTAAAATTATTTGGCAATAGTGAATACCTGACAAAAATAATAACTTATAGGGAACCTGGTATGACATTTTTTTGCTTTTCGACCGAGAGAAAACTTTTAGCGAACCATAGATAATATTATGTTTTTATTGTTGATTTGCGTTTCTATGGTGATAAAATTTGGTTAAGTGAAATAGGTTACGGTCAGAAAAAAAAATTGTATCCAGCCCAAAAACTGTATCTACATGCTAAACGACTTTCATGAATAAAATAAAGTGATAAATTCTTTACTTATACGAAAGATATTTTTATCTTAAATTAATAATAAATTACGTGTCTCTTTTATGTCACGTTTATGTTTCAATAACTCATAAATAATGATGCGACAAACGTATTATAATATATATGACTGTATAAAGAACACGACTCATCGTTATGCGGTAAGTATATTGGCGGAGCGATATAATCTGAATATTATATCTGATGTTTGATTTTATTAGAGTTTTAAAAAACTGCACGCGAAAATTCCTCGAATCATTCGTCGTTTAAATTAAACACTATTGTTGTTATCCTGGACATGCGTGAATTTTTTGAATTCCTATCAACTAAACGCACAATAACACGTCCACAAACGAGCCCTCTGAATACAATAAACGCACACCGAACGAATCAATTAAAAATAAATTTGTGATTTAGGAACGCTCCTCTCATTGAAAAAAAACCGCACGTATATAATATATATATATATACTACAATACACTATATATATTATTATAACTATACAGGACCGTCGTACATGGCAGATAGTGCATATTATTATTATTACTATATTTTGCTATTATTTCACGTCGAGAACGTTACTCGGAGAGGGGAGGCGGCGCAATCGCCTGTGGCAAAATATCATCACGCTTATTTTTATTTTTTTCTATCGCTGCGATGACTCACGCTAAATTGAATACGCCGACAGACGGCAAACATTTTAATGCGCTCAGTTTGTGCCGGCCAGTCAACGGGTTAACTATACGCTAAATTAGTATATTATTTCACTGTGTAGGTACCCCATACACGTATACCTCTATAGTATTATACATTTTTGTCGTCCACGCTTTAGTAATTCATCTTGATTTTATTTTTTCGTTTTAGAACTCCGCCGTCGACGATACACCGTCCGATATCATCATGACTTACTACACGACTAGGGTAAGTTACCGCAATATTATTATTATCATCGTTACAATCATGGACACGGTGATATATTCGCGCCGAGAACCCGCAGCGGACGCACAATAATGCCAAGGGGATCCCTGATAGATGATCGGGGGCTCTGTTTCGGAATTCACGATATTTACAAGCTTGCTTTTTTTTTTTTTTAATCGAAATTGGCACAATACGGTACGTGGTTTTGCGGTATTTTCATACTGCAGAAACGTCCGTTGAGCTTATATTAGTTGAGATCCAAAAATATTCCCAGTTGCAATGTTCCTGCGCGCGGTTTATTCATCTCGAACCGTTATTCAAATCTTGTTTGCATTTCTTGTGCAGTGCACTCCCACGGTCCGCCCGGCAGCCAATTTCGATGCCGAAGCCGACGCCGCCGTACTCAGGGCAGCCATGAAAGGATTTGGTACGGACGAGCAAGCCATCATCGACGTGCTGGCAAGACGGTCCAACACTCAGAGACAGGAGATCAAAGAAGCTTTCAAGACACTCTATGGAAAGGTAGGAAACAATACATATTGAAAGACATAATGACGTGGATATCCTCTCTTTCTCTCTCTAACGTATATATATATATACAATATATTATATATTATAACGAAATGCGACAAAGAGAGAGCGTCGGGATGCTGCGTGGTGTACTCGTTTTTGGAGAAAGTCTGAGACTTTTCGTAAAATCACGTTTACTTATTCAACGTGATTTATCGTAGTACGACGGTGTGGAACGCAATAATATTATGTGATGGGGTGTCGAAAACATATGTTTCGGACCCTGATGGTTCTGCGTGCACAGGCATAGTTTGTACAATCGATCGGATATAGCTAGGCGATTAGTTTGACCTGAAACATTTTTTAAAAAAAGAACACATAATAAACACTATACTATTATACTATTATACTATAATATATAACTCGGTACGTACAATGAACGATGATAATTATTACTTTTATATAATAGTAGCACACTATAGCAGTACCTATTGCACTTCAGTTTATTAATACTTATATTGGTTTGTTGCGTGTTCCGCGATAATGTGAGTCGTCGGTTACTTGGCCGACTTTCGTGTATGTAGGAGTGCTCGGCCTAAAATAAATTAACCGAGGTATAATACGTACCTATATAATCTACGTTTATGATCTATGCTGCATCGTGTACAGTTAATGGTACAGAATATTGTATGATGTTGTAATAATGTGAAATATTTAGTGAATTAAATGGAAAATAACGAATGTGACAAAATCATCGAATACCGATGTTACCAGTCATTTTATCAGCGTAGCTTTTGAGGATATTGTATTTAATAATATAGTTATAAAATTTAATATGACGTGTACCGCACTTTTGTTTCGACGATAATACCTATTTGTTGTTACCTATTATCGTTTTATAGGTTTATCGACAACGTGTACCTACACAATAAATATTTGTAAGTAGGTACGCGAGAAATCGGATGCCGTGGGATATCGGTGTTACCTATGGGGAAATTCGAATAACAGTATTGGCATTCGTGATAAGTAGTGCTTGAATTGGTGTAAGGTGGGGGAAGTTCCTCTTTTTCTTTTTAAATATTTGAGCATTAACCTTCTCTAATTATGTTCCAATAAATAAGATATTTAAATCGCGGTCAGGTACCTACGCACACTATTTTAAACTTTTGCATAGCTCGTATTATACATTTTTTTAAATTCAATCAATAGTGATGTGTAGTAGGTACAATAGTCTATAAAATAATATTATACTCATCAATCATCGCTATTATTCTCCCTCGAACATTTTGATCACGTACAACCTACATATTATAATGGTTCAAGCGTGTGTTATTTTTTTGCTTTAAATCTCAAATCCAAACGAAGCTAAATACATTTTAGTTATTTTTTTCTTATCACTGAGACCATTGATTTAATGGTTTTATTATTAAAAACGATAATAAACATATTTTATATTCTATTGTGCTATATATTATAGTGTCCTAAAAACAAATTACAATTTAAATAGTTACGAATATCTCATAATTTACAAATTTAAATTTAACACAAACGAATCTGGCATAAAAATAACTATTACCTAGTATATACGTACCAACTAGATATTAAGTAGGAGATACCTACCTAGGTACTTGTTATTATCGATGTTGAAACACTGGTATATCTTGATGTATCTACTCTTTCAGATATCATACTTCTTTAAGTTTTTTTTTAATTAACACGTGATGTTATGTTATTCGATACTTTCAATTTTCAAAAATATAAAATTACAAATAATATAGTATCATATAAACATAATATAAATTATATTTTAATTTTATTCAACATGATACATAATAAATTATACTATAAAACAAAGTATGTAATATATTATATATTTGTGGATGCTATCTATTATTAAAACAAAATCGTACAGCTATATTTTTCTATTGATAATATACACATTTATAAAGATACTACTTGGTAGTTATACAGCATTATTATCATTGGACTTAAGTTAAAGTCCGTTTAATTATAGTTCAAATAAATGTAACAACTACCTAATGAATCGCTATCGTAATGATAAAATTAAAATTATCCGAAATTAAACAATTTCTGATCAAATCATATATAATTATCAATGTTACATAGACTTTGAAGTTGAAATTAAAATAATGTATATTATATACTGTAGCAAAATATGCACAAAAGAAGATAATATTTTAATTTCAGTTTATTTATTTTTCTTCAAATATTTGTTAAGTAGATAATATCTTAATTTTAAATGCGTTGGTATATTATAATAGTTTACGAAGAAAGATAAACGTTAATATTTTCCAACAAAATTAGGCATATCAAATTATTTATTTAAAATTTTTTTAAAGTATTCTGTATTCAGTATAATATTATCTACGACATAGCATAGCATACAATAGTTTTTATTGTTTTTTGCAATTCGCAGCGTATAATTTTTACCACATAATATAATCACAACCAGTTCGTTCAAGAACGCATCGTACATAATGCATCATTTATAATATGATGTATTATATACGATGTCTGTGTGTACTATGTCGTAACTGTGTCAAGGTAATGTGTTTAAAATATAATTATAAAGTATACGCTTTTTTGATGTGCAGGATTTAATCGACGATCTGAAGAGCGAACTCGGTGGGAACTTCGAGAACGCCATCGTCGCTCTGATGACCCCGCTTCCGGAGTTTTACGCCAAGGAGTTGAAAGATTCCATCAGTGGCGTGGGCACCGACGAAGAGGCCATTGCCGAAATTTTGGGCACTCTCAGCAATTTCGGAGTTCGGACCATTTCCTCTGTCTACGAAAAACGTAATAATAATATAGTAGTCAACCTTTACTCGAATCTCGCACAGCACACAACGTCGTATTTATTCATATCGTTTTACAGAATACGGAAACTCGCTGGAAGACGATTTGAAATCCGACACTTCGGGATCTTTCCAGAGATTGTTGGTGTCTTTGTGCTGTGTAAGTAATAATCGTAATATGTATAGGTGTACAAGGCATCGATAAAAACCATTTTTGTAAGACAAACTGACTAATAACGTTTGATAAATATTATCTATAGTAGGTACACATCATAACGCAACAGGTCAATACCTAATAATACAATATCAACACAACATGTCTACTCAGTACTCATATTATAATATGCTATAATACTATAATGCTCCAGTAGACTACCATTTTATGAATTGTTTGCTAAAAAATGTATGGCTGCATTAACTTATATCAAAAATTATAAAATTATACTCAATATTATCATTACTTTAACGACATTTGATTGCCGATATACACAGTGAAACAGGATAATGACAGGACATGTTTAAAAGTCCTGGTTAAATTGTATTTTACATAGGTATCTTATTGATTTGATTCGGTTGAAGTATGAAGTACCTTGGTGGTTATGTATTTCATGAAATATCACCATTTATAAATTATAATACATTATAATATCTAACATATACCGACACACGTTCGACAGTCAAACATTTTGTATTATGATACGTTTATGCAAAACAATTGCAGGGCATAATAACAACGTACATATTTATATATTGGTGTTAAGAGCAGACTTAAATTACGTGATGCATATTGCTCAATCGTAGTTTCTAATGCGGTTGGATAAACTGGAAAAGATATCAATATCGATCAGTGATCATTGCATCGCGTATAATTTGAAAGTCAATACCCACACGTGCATTTAACGAGTACATGTAAAACAGAGATATTTTGTAATTTTCGCTATAGTATGATAATATTAACTATTTGAACGATAATATGACCACAGTTTTATAATATACAATAGTGAATCATTAAAATGTTACGTTTTAGGCCAATCGCGATGAAGACGTGGAAGTCGATCGCAGCGCCGCAGTCGCGGACGCCCAGGCTCTTATCGACGCAGGTATGTAATCCTATTTTTGATTTCGTAAAATTAATAATAATAATGAAAGCAAAATCAATGAATGATTTCAATCGATAAATGCTGCTTAGTTCAGTGACGCAGAGACGTTCTTACTTATTATTATTTATTAATCTTATACTGATACTAATGATACTATAGTATATAATATACTTACATATTTATGAACTTACTACTATATATATTTAGTTAGGACTTTACTACAGTGTAAGATAAAACACACTAATTATGCACAACAAAATTAAACATAAATTCGCCCAAACGATCGGTTAATTTCTCGCTCAAATGATCTATACAGACAGTAAACACTCAGTAAAATTTCAGGTCATCCGACTAATGACGCTCCTATATAGCAACTCCCTGAATCCGATAATTAATTATGAGATTCTAAATAAATAAGGTTAGGTTTCAATATAATGTTTCAGGTATCAATATTCATTGTCACTCGATCATTTTTAAATTAATTAATTAGGGTTCATTAAGTATCTTGGTTAGTATGGGTTATACGAATTAATTAAAAATGTGATATCATAGTTATAATTAATAACGTATAAGCCTGTTTTGCACACATATAATTGTTGAGCTATCATAGTAAATAAGTAAACAATAGCTAATAAAAATAACTTATGCAACCCTGCATATATGCGTGTTAAATATAATTATTCTGTGTACTTATAGTCGTAAGTCTGTATAATATAATGTATCGACATATCATTTACATTTTTCAGGTGAAGCACAATGGGGAACGGACGAGTCGACTTTCAATTCGATTTTGGCCACTCGTTCCTACCCACAGCTGAGAGCAATTTTCGAAGAGTACGAGAACCTCACTGGCAAGGACATCGTAGAGACCATCAAGAACGAAACTTCCGGCGCTCTGGAACATGGCTTTTTGACCATCGGTAAGTTTTTCCTCTCTCTCCGCTACAGCCTACAATAAGAAATAACTAATATATTATGTACGTGAATATACCTATTATCTCGGTATCTGGTAACTTCGAAATTGTCTCGGTTTTATAGTATGAATAATTCATACGTTATTTTAACGGTAAATTAAAATGTTATCCATAGAGTATACTCTATGATGTTATCATACATAAATAAATATAACAATATGATATATACAGTGAAAAGTGCCAAGAAGAAGAGCGACTACTACGCCGACCAGTTGGAAGCCTCAATGGCGGGCTTCGGCACCAGCGACCGTCAGCTGATCAGGATCATCGTAGGCAGATCCGAAATCGATTTGGGAGACATCAAACAGTCTTACGAGACCATTTACGGTACTCCGTTGGCCGACAGAATCGCCGTAAGTCACCATAATATTATACAAAATAATGTATAACGAATAATTATATTATTATAGTATGACATATTATTATAAACACGTATACATAGATGTGTTCTAACTTCTAATCACGAATTAAGATATACCTCGGTGTATCTTAATTCTTGTTTATGGTATGTAACACATTATATTCATAATATCATACACGCTCGTACATAATATAGCTAACAAACGGTGCCTAGAGTGCGCCCGATAATAGTAATATATTTTTAATTATTGTTTTTAATAATACATTATAAACTGTAATTTATAATATTTTATCATGCACATGCTATTCATGTAAAACTCGACAATTCACAAGTACCTATAAGTAGCTCGGCACGACGTCGCGATCGGCCGCTGCAGTTGTCTATTATTAAAACGCGCGAATTATTATGGACGTCCGTAACTGTACATGACAGACTATAATACGAGTTTAGTTGTAGCATAATATTGTTTCCTAGCTATACTGATTATTATATGATGTTATTGATGGAATCAGAACGATATATTTTTGTGTGTTGGACGTGTCAATAACAAAATTAGTTAACTGATGATATTATTCTACACAATTTGTAAGTGCATGTTGTTATGTACCTGTACACGAATAATATTAATTTCAAATCCACTAGAAACCGTTCATGTATAAAATCGGCACAGTGGATAAAAATTTCCCCTGACACCTATATATTATAATATCATATTTAATTTGTTTACACACGTCTTTCAAATGACGATTCAATGGAAATGTAATTTTTATTTTAAAAACTGTCACTATTTATATGACATGACCTACGCAGTTCAGTGATCGATACACACATTTAAGTATTACATACACATAACACAACAAATTATATATTTTGTTGGTGATCTAAATAAAAAGGCTGCCGTATTACGTACGGGTTAAAAAACAATATTACAGTTTTTACATTTCACCTGTTAGAATATTATGCTTTTTACCATTGAACAATCTCTACACAGATCTATGTAGTATATTATGGAGCAAAGCTATTAAATTCTGTAATTGACAATTATTGTATTGTCACTTATACACCGCTAGCGTGGCCCCATTAGCGAACGAAGAAACCAAAAACGGTGTTTACTAACCTGTAACTACCTATATAGTATGCATTTCAACACGGAGAAACTACAAACACCGATGGTTTTTTTTTTAGTTCGAGTTAATATATTATGTATATTACCTGTATAATATCACAATGATAAAAATCCTTTTTGTTAGTTTTAATTGTTTTAATTGTTTAAATAGACAACTGCAGCGTACCTACCATAATAATAATATGTCCAAGTTTATCCAGACAGGACTCGCATAACATAATAATATAGACATATATTATAATAATATAACATACACAAGATGATCTATAACATCGCGAATAACCCATTGCCCACAAATGTAATAATCTTTAACTAAAAATATAATATGTAATAACACAATAATAATATTATCTAAATTGTATTATTTTAATCATTGTGCAACAATGTACGTATACGATAGGTATTTATTTATTATTATTTTAAGTATAATTTGATGATTGTATATACACGCGATCGAATGGTCGTTGTTTTACATTGTCGGACGGGCGTGGCGACAAATGATAGTCATGTACCTACATTGTTGTGCAACTATATTACAATAATATAATACAATATACAAATGCAATACAAATATTTATGCTGTATCGTACATCGGTTAATGAGGTTTTGTTTTAGGGCGACACCTCTGGGGATTACAAACGTCTGTTATTGGCTCTCGTGCTCTAATAAAGCTTAGAAATGCATGAGGAAAGGCACTTCAGTTCTTGCTTTATACCTGTACCGACTTTTAATTTCATGTAAATAATAAACTATTTAAAATATCGGTTTTTTTTTTTATTATTATTATTATTTATACAAAACGATTAAAAAATTATATTTGTTTTATTTGCAATAGTATTTATTATAATCACTTATTTTATTTTATTTTTTATTTAAGTCCATAAACGCAAAAATTAGATATTGTGGCCTATAATAATGTTTACTATATTTAAATTTGTGTTTATTTTATGGATTAATTCTCCAAAACACTTGCAACATTGTGAAAACATTCATACGAGCGCGCAACACTACGTTATTATAATATTCGCATTATATTATTATTCAAAAGTCGTCTACGACTATCAGTGCGTTCATGCACAGACAAAGTTTCTTCATTGATGAAGACTTTTCGTGAAGGATATTACGGGACAAAAGTACAAAACGGCAATTTTGTGTTCCATCTTTCAAATGTTATGTCATACAAGTTGCCTATACGAACCCCTCAAAAATCCTGCACGGGAAGTCCTCTTTTTTTTTTTTTATTCATTTGATTTTTTTTTGAAGGGATACAATGGCCAATAATACAATATACGGTGAGTTCACGGCACGGACAATTCTCAGTTCGGAGCTGGGATTTAAAGATTTTAATTTTGAGGAGAAATTCGTTAAAAGTTTAACGTTCTACTTTTTTTTTTAAATTCCACATCAAGATCGTATTGGTTTTGCTACATTTTACCTAATGGCTAATACACATTTCTAATAATGTATCACAAATATGGTACACGATCAAAAAATCAGATCATAAAAATAATACCTAATAACACGGGAAACTTCTAACATCACTAATTTCTTTATTGTATTGGTGAGAAAAGTTGGTATCAATAGTCCAATTATAGATATATTTATCTCATGTCTGTGATCACTGTACTAAAATAAAAAAAAAATATTGTGGGCAATGATAACATATGAGACCATAATATTGTAACTTGTAAGACATAAAGACCATGATAACATTGAACAAAAATATCGTTTTCACTTGCTTATTTAATTTATCTGTTCCCAGAGCGATTGTGGTTCAGATTACAAAAATTTGCTAATTACACTTGTGTCGCAATAATGCTTTTAAAAAGGCTCTTTCATTCCACCGCCATTGTGGACGCGCACAGATTACACTACTGACTATATAGTACTACTACAACAACAACAACTGCAACTACTACTACTACAGTACTACGTCCTGAAGTAGATATTTCACTAAATGTGTCTTAAATTATTGTCTTTCAATATACATACACAATGTAATAGATAACATTTTTTTTTTTTTATTGATATTAATTATAAATGTTCATTGTTAAAGTTTTAGCATACGGTTATTATTGTTAAAAAATCGATTTCTTCACGCCACCGCAGGGAGAAAGAATTTTACTCACTAGTGGGATACTAGCTCTATATATATATTACTATATTATTATGCTTTATATTTTATATAAACGTACTAACATAATATATTATATACAGTTATATGGTTACGAGTACATTATTATTCAGAAATATTTCCCTGATTATTATTATTATTATTATATGAATTAAATTAATATTATGTAACAATTATCGCTAAATAAAATATTTTGTTCTTGCGTTAACTAGTCTTTGCTTGTTTATTTTTATTTTTGTATGTATGCAGGGTGATATTATTACATTCTACCCAAGTGAATTATTGCATGTCAAAAACAATCACTTCGCATTACATCTTATAATTTATTATAATATAATATTCAGTCGCGTGGTACCAGGTAGCACAATTTATTTTAATATATGAAAGACACTAGTAAAATTGGATATTTTTCTATTGATAACACTGCGTATTTCAATGGCTAAATGACTTTATAGATTAAATTGGATAATAATCAAGTTGTTTTCAAATCAAATGACCATAATATACGATGCGATGGAGAAAGTTGAGAGTGATAATATTTAGATGTAAAAGGTGTCAAAACCGCGTTCCCCTCCTATAGTCAAACACCATAGTCTTATAAGTTATAACATTCTATTTTAATAATTATTATTCATAGGTATGCAGTACCGCAAACTGCAGGAACTTAATGCGGGGAGGGGGGTCATCATAGTAATTACATTGGGTTAATTTTAATTGAATTTTTTTTATTTCGCTGTAATATTGCAAATACATATACCTAATATAATATGATGTATAGTAAGTACCTAGGCAAGAAGAAATGAAGAATCTATGGTATTACGAGAATCTATTTAAGAGCATTAGTAAAATATAAATATAAAATTAGTATAAACGATAATGTTATAAGAACATAAAAATATTGTAATCAATCGTTAATCGTAAATCGTAATTTTTTTTTTTTTTTTTAGGGCGATTGCGGAGCGGAGTGTAAAAGTCTATTGAGAACCATTGTTGATCAATAATCATAATAATTACCTATTGATATAATATTATAAACTATAACAAATAACAATATCTTAATATCATGGCATATTATACCTATTAATTAATATTCAGCGCATACGCTTTTTATAATTGATTCCTACTCTATACCTACTCTTCAGCTGTGCGTATTATACTATTATACATGCTTATTGTTGTTATCAGTATTTACTATTTACTTATTACGTTTACACCTATATTTTTCTATTTTCTATTTTGTAAACAATTTATAGCTAGTACGAAGACAATGCACATTATAGTTAATCGGCCCACCTAAATTATATTATAATTTTATTTAAATGTTAACTATTATTTATTAGGTAATTATTACATTTTAAATTTATTATTTATGTAATAAAAATATCATTTTTTGGCCACACAAATTATTATTAGTAACTACTACCTATTACGAATGGAAAAATTATTTTTTTTTATAACGATTTGAATATTATAAATTGCTCATTAGCAAATATGCAGAATTGTTTTTGTTAAAGATTATTGAATGGTTCCTATGTTCCTATGTTTTAATACGAGGGCGGGCTGATAAGTAATGCCTCTTATCTCATAGTTATTTTTAGATGTACGATAAAATTGTCATTTGCTGTTAGTATAATAGTTTATGTCGTTGGTTTAGTGTTTGCGAAGACGCGATAGTGTAATGTTATTTTTTTATTTTTTATGGAATCTATTATGACGGCCCCTTCAGATGTGCGCTACAAACGGCGTGCTGTTATTGCATTTCTCGTTGCAGAAAATGTGAAGCCAGTCATAGACGTCTGCTGGCGGTTTATGGAAATCAAACTCTCGGTGTAAGTTCTGTTCGTCGTTGGGCATAACGGGTTAAAGGTTCTGAAGTCGGAAAAGCGATTATTGCCGATCAGGATCGAAGTGGACGGCCGGTGACGGTTACTGATGAGGCCAATAAACAAAAAGTCGATGATTTGGTCCAGGGAAATCGGAGGATTAAACAATCAGAAATAGCAATAGTGTTGGGAATATCTAAAGATATTAGGCAATTTCGTATTTTAGGCGTGAGTAAGTGAGTATAGTGAACTCCGGTCAGAAACAATATTTTACGACGAAAATGGATGTGTCATCCATTTATGGTAAATGAAATACCTCCATAACACCCGAATAAGTATTTTATAAAATATGTACTCAATTATTTAACAACAGTTTAATAATATAGGTAGTATATACAGTGGCGCAACTAGCACAAAATCTTAGGGGGGGGGGCTATAGCCCCACCTCAATATTATACCAAGGCTAAGCTCCCCCTAGCTGCGCTTATGAGTATAAAGTATGTTAATGTATTACATGGGTAGATAACTAGGCAAGTAAAAAAATGGTTGTACCAATAAATTTTAATTTTACGCTACCTACTATTTTAGGTGAGAAACATTGGTAGAACACCTGAACACTACTTACTAAATATATTTTTTTTATATAAACCATTGTAATAAACTGACATGACGTGATTTTGAAGGTTTGTTAGAGCTCTAAATGAAATTTTTAACGCCTTATAGATAGAAATTATTCAAATTAATGTTAAAGTTTATAAGTCTTCAATTTGATTTGCACATTAGCAAAGAGTATACGTCATATTGTACACAGGGCCGTATTAAGGGACAATGTATGGGGGAGCAAATATAAATATGCCGCCCCTAATCTAGTATACGCCTTTTTTTACAAGCAAATAATCAAAAAAAAATTTTATCGCTACGCTCGAACAAACGTTAGGTATACAATATACTACCAAAAAAACTATATGCTTACTTACTCAGTAGTTAATCTACTTATCTACTCTTGCTATTGTCTTATAGAATATATTTTAACACATGAACTAGATGCATTCGGGAAGTCTAAATTTATAATGCCTAAACAAAAAAAAAATTCAAAAAAAAACTGGTATTTTTACACGAAATTGGTTTTCGGTAAAATCGATTATGGTACTCTGTGTAAGTGTAACTAAAATATGTTCTGTAGTCCGTAGATACATGAAGTTTTCATTTAATGTTTATATTAGCATTTTCTATACACCAGAAATTATTTTGATACATGTTGTGCTATTTATAGCCATATAACATTTTCGATTATTAATTTTTTTTTATAACTAAGTATTTGAAAATTGGATACAAGATTTCTTATAATTTTTCTATTTTTATTAAAAAAATTTAGGTTAAAATATCCAAGTACGAAAATTGTTTTTCGTATACAATGAAATTACCTACCTCTTAATAGGTACCTGTACAACATCATTGAGTTTAAATTTAACACAATACATTACAGTGTCCCTCTTGTAACCGTTAATTTATAATTAATTGTATTAATATACTATTATTATATTCTACGACCTGTGTGTGCCGTCGTCACCTGAGCTTACGTATTTTATACGCACGTAAAATATGCATCTACGTCACCAAAGTAGCAGATTGTCCGCGCGTAGCAATAAATATTAATTTTAAAACTTAAAAGCAAATGTAAGCCCCTAAAGAATAGGTAGTCAAACTTACGTATATGTCGACTCTTCAGGTTGAATATAGGTTTGCCATGTCTAGAGTACATATTCCATATTATCAAAGAACTGCTATTTCTTCATCCGTCATCATCTCGCACTGAAATAATAGTATCGAGATTTTTTATGAAATTAACTTGAGCATAATGAAATATATGAATAAATGTTGTATAGGTACAATATTACTGTTTAACGACTTGTCTGTTCATTGTTGGCCTATTAATTTTTTTTTGTTCTTTGAAATTATTAGAACTGCGAATCGTCTCCGACGAATGACCAGGATTGTCGTTTGTCATAGATGATATAGATATTATAATATGATATCGACATCAGTTTTTAATTTGCTTACTTCTTTAGATGAGACCATTAATTTTTATTGCATAATTCAAAATACAATAATCTTCAGAGTATTTAAATTCTAATAAACTAATGACAAGAAACTCTGTTTAATAATAATAAAAATATGGAAGAGGAAAGTGGGAGCCCGCAGGCAGATACTTTTTAGGAGTTAGAAAATTAGGATGGCACAATGATGTTTATGTTAAAAAAATTTATATAAGTGAATCATTAATATTTAAAATTAGAAAAAAAATTTTTGAAGGGGAACGTTTGAGCCCGCAGGCAAATACTTTTTAAGGAGTGAGAAAATTAAATTTAGAAAAAAATTAATATGGCACCAAGATGTTTATGTTCAAACGAAATGTTTAAAAAAAAAAAAAATTGTTTAAAAAATCTATGTTAGTAAATCATTAATATTTTAATTGATAAAAAAATTTTTTGAAGGGGAACGTTTGCGCCCGCAGGCAAATACTTTTTCAGGAGTAAGAAAATTTAATTTAGAAAAAAGTTATATGCACTAGGTTTATGTTTTTTTCAAATTTGGTTTAGAAATATCTACAAGAATTAGATTGTTAAAAAAAAATATGGAAGAGGAAAGTGGGAGCCCGCAGGCAAATACTTTTTAAGGAGTAAGAAAATTAAATATAGAAAAAAATTAAAATGTCAAAAACATCCCAAATACCGTCGATCCTAATTAATTTTTATACTTATATTTTGTTATAATATATTAAAATTAATTTTTATAATATTTCGTGTTAAAGAAATAATTAATTAGGATTGGCGGTATTTAAAGTTTTTAATTATACTGGTACAACACTACTCGGTCGCCCTTTACACCGTGGTTAAAAATTATGATGATTAGTTAGGTTCTAATATTTTACCCTACCCATGCCTATCCTAACCCAGCCTCACGAATAATATTTAAATATTTTCTTTCATTGTTATGTGTTCAATATCGAATACCTTAATAGTTAGTAGGATAAGAACATTGCAAAGCTCACGACCAGTGATGACAGCCGTCTATCATCGCCATAGCTTTAACTAACCATAGGTTTACCTAACTAACCTCCTTATGACTTATTAGGACACTTTGAATAAAAAGATCCTGAGTTGGTTGCCGAACTTAAGTGTTTTTTTATCAAGTTGAGCCGTTGATTATTGACTCCTTAGAACACCTTAGATCATATACCATGCCCAGTTTACCTTTGTAAACAATTTGAAGCACATATAAGGTAGGTATACTCGTAGGTCTCTGACATTTTTTTTGATCGATATCAATTCAATATATATTTAGTCAGAGACCATTGTCGCTAATATGTGCTACACATTATCGGGATAAGGGCCATTCATGGTATATGATCTAAGGTTGACACAATAACTGTGATCACAACTTGAAAGTATGATTGGATGTAAATATTGTAAAAGTCATTATTTTTTATTTATTTTTTTTTGGCAGAATTTTGATTGGGCACCCGAAGGTTTCTGCTATGCCTGGGCGGGGGATGACGGAAAAGTCATAATTATAATAATTATTTATCAGCATGTATCGTCTCCGTCTCACAAGTGGGTATTAATTTCAGCTGATCATTTAATCATCAAGGAAAGTTTTGAGATTTGGAGCAACTTTATAACGTATTCAAATAATTTTATTTTAGACCAATATTGAAGCATTCTCTGGAGGGTGGTTTTGGTCACACAGCGTGAACAAATATTTCTACTTATGATACAAAAGCGCATCTCTTTCTCCATCCTCTGATATTAAAAGCCCAGATTCTCAACAGAAAAAATTATGACAAAATTATAAATCAAGTCACGACAGTCTCTCTTTTGTAACAATATTTCTGATTTCATTGATTTTTAGCATTTGTACAGTTAGGGAAAATAGAAGACGATATCGTTTGCACAAGATTGTGACTAAAGTATATGACATATATTTACCTAATAATTTTGAATTATGGGCATTAACCTTATTTGTTTTTTGTAGGTTGTTTATATGGTTGAGAAAAGATTGTTTAAAATAATTGTGTTTATGTATGGCAAGGATTTGTTGCTAAAAATCCCAGGTGGTCACCAATCCGGGAGCTAGCAATACCGGCCGATAAGTACACTCAGAGCGTTTCTTTGTTTCGAGCGTGGCCTCGCACCACTTTATTTTTTTTATAGATAACAGTCGCTTGACAGCTCGACCTAATAAGGTGACCG
>JANEHU010002847.1:5000-93102 GCA_027563435.1 Nasonovia ribisnigri | reverse complement strand
CTCATAAGCGAACACAATCGGTCCCTGCTAACCCAATCTCCATCTCACGTGATCGCACCCTCATTGAGCGCCAAGAAATTCGTCGTGTCTACACAGAGCTTGAGAACCGTAAGAAAAACGGTGAACACAACATCTCCATAAAGTATAGGAATGGAATTCCACTTATTGTACCTAATGATGGTGGTGTTTCTGGTAGTCACTCGAATCATCCATCTTCTTCGCTTTCAAAAAACTAGTCACCTGCATGCATTCATTCATCTCCAAGGACTGTCATCATCCTATCTTCACGGTAACCCCTAACTGTACTATTTGTAATAATCTCAATTCTTCCATGAATATCTATGTACATGAGTTTCTCTCATTTAAAAATAAATTCTCTAAAATTAATTATCTATCGTTAAGTAAAGAAATGTATAATTTAAATTTTTATTACCAAAATGTTAGAGGCCTTAGATCAAAATTATTCAATCTGCATTCTAACTTTGTTCTTTTATCATATGATATTTTTTTATTAACGGAGACATGGCTCTCTGATGATATATACAATGCCGAGCTTAACTTTTCCGGTTATACTATATTTAGATGTGATAGAAGCACTCATTCTAGCAACCTCTCTCGTGGTGGTGGAGTTCTTATAGCAGTTAGGAATAATCTACGCCCTCAGCTCGTCCCTACCGGTGTACAAAATGTCGAACAATTATTTGTTCGTATTTCTGTAACTAATGAACTCTCTGCTCTCATTAGTGTGGTATACATTCCCCCCAATGCAAACTTGTCACTTTATGATACTTATACGAAATCTGTGGACCTAACGTGGGAATCATCTAATTGTAATCTAGGTGTATTTTGTGGTGATTTCAACTTACCAGGTACATCCTGGAGTTCCTCTAACCAGGGTCTCAAGTTTAGTGGCACAGTCAATGATAAATCTTCTCTAATTGGTGATCAATTTATCAGTATGGACTTCCTCCAATTGAATTCTATATACAACAGTTCTGGTTCCCTTCTTGATTTGATATTCGCTAATAAAGAAAGTATCTCTGTTGATGTCGCTCCAGTCAGTCTTGTCCCCTGTGACAGATATCATCCAGCTTTGTCATTTAATTATCAAGTTCCTGTCCCTTTACTTATGCTAGATGATAGTCACTCGTTTCGTGATTTTAACAATGCTGACTTTGACTCTATTGCTAAAGCCTTAGCCGACAATGACTGGTCTACTACTTTTAACATTCAGCCTGCTGACTTATCTGCCACAAGGTTACAGGATTCTATTCTTGACGCCATTCAACAATTCGTTCCACTTAAACCATTTCGTAGATCAACCTTCCCTTCATGGGTTTCCCCTGCTCTCAAATCTCTTCTTTTTAAAAAAAAATCAGCTCATAAAAAATTCAAAAAAACAGGCTCGTTTCATGACTACAACTCGTTCTCCAATCTACGTTCTCAATGTAAAGCACTATCTAAATCATGTTTAAGGACTCATATCAATGTTGCTCAGTCTCGATTTACCTCTAGCCCACGTGATTTTTGGTCCTTCATAAAAAAGTGTCGTGACTCTTCTTCGATTCCTAATCAAGTATACTTGAATGATATCTCTGCTAATGGTCCTGATGTTGCTGAACTTTTTTCTTCTTTCTTTGCCTCTACTTATAAACAACCTTCAGGTGCCCCTAACTTAGCTCTAATGAATATTGAAATCCAGCAGTTCTCTTTCTTACCTAACCATTTATCTATTTCCATTGAGGAAGTATCTGATGCTCTCAAGACGTTATCAAATGTCCGTGGAGTGGGCCCTGATGATATTCCAGCTTCTTTACTTTTTAAATGTCGTGAGGTGCTTTGCTCCCCGCTCTGTACTATTTTCAACAAGTCTCTCACTGAGGGCTCTTTTCCAGCTGTTTGGAAAATTAGTCGTGTTACACCGATCCTAAAATCTGGTGATCCAACTCTAGTCATGAATTATAGACCGATATCTAATCTTCCCTTTATTGGCAAACTTTTTGAACTGATAGTTCTTAAAAAAATTGAACGCCTTCATTCTACATTGTCTACAGACCAACATGGCTTTTTTCCTGGTCGTTCCACTATAACCAGTTCACTAGATTTTTCTTGTTTTATCCGTGATGCCTTTAGAGATAATTCCCAAGTTGACGCTATTTTCACCGACTTTTCAAAAGCATTTGACTCAGTTGATCATAACTCTCTCATCTACACCTTGGATAAACTGGGAATTGGTTTTCCTCTTTTATCATGGATTCGCTCATACCTAGTGGATAGATGGCAATATGTTAAGTTGTTCAATATCTCATCAAGTAAATTTAAAGTTTCTTCTGGCGTTCCGCAAGGTGGACATTTATCTCCACTACTATTTAATATTTTTGTTAATTCAATATTTAGCAATGTCCCGTCAGTCCGTTTACTTCTTTTTGCTGATGATGCTAAGCTGTTCTCCAGGATATCTTCCAGTACTGATTGTGATGTCCTTCAATCATCATTCAATAATTTTATTAACTGGTGTCAGGCAATTGGCCTTACCCTAAACTTTGATAAGTGTAAAATCATATCATTCTCCAGATCACGGATTCCTGTGGATTACGTATATACTTATAATGACTCACCCCTAAATCGAGTATCTGAAGTAAAGGATCTAGGTATAATATATACCTCCTCACTTTCCTTCAGACCTCATATTGATTATATCACTTGTAAGGCCTTACGTCTTCTGGGATTCATACGCCGCCACACCAAACACTTTAACTCAGCACCTTGCATCATAACCCTTTATTCTGCTCTCATTCGTTCAATTCTCGACTATGGTTCAATCATTTGGAATCCCCATCTTAAAACGGAAATAAAACTTATTGAACGAGTCCAAACTCGATTCCTAAACTATGCAGGCTTCTTATTAAAAATTGAACACCCCCTACACTCATACCAACCTGTCATGGACGCGCTTAATCTCCTCTCCCTCGAGGAAAGGCGACTAATTGCGGATCGTAACTTCCTTTTAAAATTAATCCAGGGTAATATTGATGCTCCGCGTCTCCTTGAGCGTATTAGCTTTAGAGTTCCTACCGCCAATACCAGATCAACCAATTCCTTCCACATCCCAACTTCCCGTTCAAACTTTTTATCTAATGATCCTTTTGTTAGAGCTATAATTTAAATGATAATAATTTTGATATATGGCCTTAAATTTTATATTCTCCTAACGTGTGTAATTTTCCTATTATAATTATTATTGTTCTTATTTTTTAGTATATTGTTAACATTATCATTTATGTATATTATTTTTATCACTAACGTTAATTCATGTTATATCGTTATTGCAATACGTAAAAAGCCGTTTGGCGTTTATACAAATAAATAAATAAATTACCATAAAAATATTTATTGTGCTATTTTTAATGATGAAATTTAAAATTAAGTACTTTATCGGTTTTTAAATTGTGGTTTAATATGGTAAATCGAAATATTTATTGAAAAAAATTAGTCTACAAATTGCATGAATGGCTGCATCCGAATTGCATGCCAAAAAAAAAAAATGTCCAAATTGCATGCCGTCTCTTGTAGGGGTTTGTCCGAATTGCGTGGCATCTCTTGGAAGGGTCTGTCCGAATTGCATGCCAGCTCTTGGAGGGGTCTGTCCGAATTGCATGCCATCTCTTAGAGGGCTTTGTCCGGATTGCATGCCGTACACCACACGTTTATTCACTATGCACTTAAACAACTTAAACTTTTTTTTGGACTTTCCTAATTTTTTTAAAAAAATGCATGTATAGAAACGCTCTTTTATGTATGGTTGTTAGAACTGTTTAGTGATTAGTTTCTGGATTGAAATATTTTTATATCCGTATAAATATTTTCCCAAACAGTATATCTATATTGGAGTAATGTAGTGTATTGTGGTCTCGGTCTGTTTCACAGACATACATATATCGTATCGGTCACTTATGTGTTTGTAGCTGTCAAATGTATAAGCGTTTATGTTCAATATTGATCTGAAATAATATTAAGATAAGAAATATATAGAGCTACGCCACTACGACCATAAAATATAATAGTAATAATAATAATTTATATATATAATTTAGATAAAAAGGAGATATCACCTGTGTGTTTTTCTGTGTCTTATAATATTAGTACGTCTTGGAACGTTAACGAAGTGTGTTAACTGTAGTGTGATCATGGAACCACAAGTTGAACAAATGTTGAGTGAAAAAAACAAAAAACTTTATGTAATTGATGATTTTAAATTTTATTTTCAAAAGTTATTGTGCAATGATATTGAAAGGTGGGCTTGTTGTAAACGTTCGTGTACGTCTTACATAAAATTATCGTATATAAACAGTGAATATAAAGTTATATTCCGCAAGATAGATCATAATCACAATAAAGATGACGAGCAAAAATTAAATAGACAACGGGTATGTAATAATTTTAAACGTAAGGCTGTAGATGATCCTTTTGAAAAACCAAGTAAAATACTGCATCGTAAGCTATTAAAGGGAGATATTAGTACATGGACGACAAATGACACTACATGAGTTCGAAAAAATTTACATTATGCCCGATCAAGCATTTATCCTAAACTGCCAGAAACTTTGATTGATTTACATACAGCTTTAGATAATTTAAACATCAAAACTAATAGAGACGAAGATTTTTTATTTATTAATTATCATGAAAAAAATATTGTAGCTTTTACATCACACGCAAATTTAAAATTTTTAAGTGAGTGCGAAATATTATTTGTTGACGGTACATTTAAAAGTTGCCCTAAGATGTTTTATCAGTTATTCACAATTCACGGAGTTAAAAATCACAACTATACGCCACTAATTTTTTTTTTATTAACGGGAAAAACAAAACAAATTTATGAAGATGCTTTGACTAATTTATTACTGAAAATGAACGTAAAAATGCGTAGTTCAAATTTAAGTAATAGACGCCGGGAAATATTAGAAAAAGAAAAAAGTATAAGTTTAGTGATGAAGGAATTTCAAAATAATGAAATTAATAGACTTTTATATGTAGAAAAGTTGGCATACATGTCATTGCCGACAGCAAAATAAACAAAACTAAATTTTTAATATATTATGACTATATACTATATAGATAATTATATTATTATAATATTGTATTCTACCTATTATTATAATATTATTAACCTACTATTATTATTATTATTGTTTTTTTTAATTTATTATTATTGTTTTTATACTGTAACGTAATTTTTCATTTAAGCAAAAAATGCTATTATACTATTTTATTATTAAAAAAAAAGATGTTTCTATATTGACATATTTTATTATTATGAATTATTATTATATATTATTTTGTTTATTTAAATTGTAATATTGTGTGCCCGAAATGTCAAAAAAAACCACCAAATTTAAAAATAATATTATTTAAAATACACTCACTTGATTACCCTAAACTACAATAGTTTTATTTAACTAATGGCCTTTGTTGTCGATGAAAAAAAAATAGTTTTATTTTATGATTCTTATTCACAGTGTCACCTTCTACAATATTTATATGTTTTATTGTAATGTAACAAAATCACGATCCTCCAGTTGAAAAGTAAGTTATTTATTCGGATATACCCCTCTAAGAGATGGCATGCAATTCGGAATGACCCCTCCAAGAGACGGCATGCAATTCGGACAGACCCCTCCAAGAGACGGCATGCAATTCGGACAGGCCCCTCCAAGAGACAACATGCAATTCGGACGACCCGATTTATATTTATTTTTTTGGCATGCAATTCGGATGCACCGGCATGAATTATCCGCGAAATAATGGTATAATAAAAAGTAGAGAAAGATAATTTTTTAGTTTTTCGAACCATTTCACAAGCATGTCAACTGTTTTTTATGATTTGCTAAAAAACTATTTGTCTGCAAAAATTGAAAATTAGGGCGAAAAATGTCGCCATTTATCCGCAATATAATGGTGTACTAAAAAGTGAAGTAAGTCGTTTTTTAATTTTTTGCAAATGTTTTTTTAGTTTGCTAAAAAACTAATTGTCCGCAAAAATTGAAAATTAGACCAAAAAATTTCGCGAGATATCCGCAAAATGGTGGTGTACTAAAAACTGAAGTAAGTGATTTTTAATTTTTTGCAAAGCATTTTTTAGTTTGCTAAAAAACTATTTGTCCTCAAAAATTGAAAATAAGTCCGCAAAATTGCGCGATTTATCCGCAAAATAATGGTATAATAAAAAGTGGAGAAAGATAATTTTTTAATTTTTCGAACCATTTCACCAGCATGTCAACTGTTTTTTTTTGATTTGCTAAAAAACTATTTGTCCGCAAAAATTGAAAATTAGTCCGCAAAATATTGTACATATCAAAATTGTAAAAATCAAAAATGTACATGCTGTCGAAATGTACCTGAACTTTATTAAGAATAAATTAAGAAATCAATTGAATGATATCAGCCTGGATGCTTGTTTGAAGTTGGAAACTACAGATTAATCTCCAGAATTGAATAAGTTGTCCGGAGTAACTCAGTGTCAAAAATCCCACTAATATTAAGTAGATACGTTTTTTTGTGTGTTATTGTGTTTAATTAAATAATATTATATTTGTATAAACAATAATAATAATAATGAATTAATTATGAAATAAAGTTTTTCTATATTTTATAAATTTAAGACGTAATATTATGTTTTTATTGCCTACCAATTTTTCAATGAAATAATAATATTATCTTTATTCTAATAGTATGTACTAATAAAGTAATAATTTATACACCACAATAAAAAAAAAGGTTGTTCAAACCTGTGCGGCTCCCTGGATACCATAGTTTTGTAATTTTTTTGAAAAAAAAGGTTCCCGACCCTTGCTATAAAGGTATAGTTATCATTTTACCATCAGACTTAAATTATTATAATAAATTTGAAATGGATAAAGAAACATTATAATTTATAAGTGTTTTTTCATAAGGTGCTATTATGTTTGTTTTTAACATTGTTAAATATGTAGGTAATACCTACCTACAATTGGTTTTTATAGACATAGTTAAATTATTTTTAATACTAAAAATTATTTTGATATTGTTAAAGATGCATTTTTTTATGTTAATATTTTAAATTTTTTTAAATAGGTAAGTAGAGGTAGTAGTGTAGTACCTAATATAAGTTGTTTTTATAGAGCTTAAAGTTATTTTTATTCCTAAAAGTTGTATTGGTTTTAATAAAGCTGATTTTTTTTATGTTTATGTTTTAATTTTGTTAAATTAATTTAGTAATAAGTTTTTTCTGTAATACTTAATTGGGTTATTTTTAACGTATGAAAGTTGTATTTACTTGATGTATTTACCTACATACTTATATGTTATTCATATTTGTTTAGTACAGAGAACTTATTTTTAGACTTTGTACAATTATTAAAAACAGTATAAATAATATATCCACTAGAGTTATGTATTATATTATGCTGTTTGATGAATATTTAAACTATTTTAAAGTAATGAAACTTATTTTTTAAAGATATAGTCAAGTTGCCCTGGTACAAAGTCAACTTACCCCAGACACGCGGCAGGATGTCGAAATTGAAAAAATAAAATAGAACTCAATTAACTTCTAAACCATTGAATATGAAGGCATAATATTTTTTTAAATGATTTTAAATATTTTATACAACGTGTGTACAAAATTTCACATCTTTAATCTCAAATATTTAAATAAAAATAATAATTGAACCTTACATCGCCAATTTACCCCACTCTCCCCTATAATTGTAGATCACACACACATATACCACTCACATCCTAGCACTAACTGGGCTCCTCGGCGAACCTGACAACCTCCCTCGACATAAATATCGTATACTACACAGGTCGGTGTGTGATTGTTCAGCGCAACGAATTATTTCGGTACCGGGCGCTGATAAACTGAAGATACTACCTTTTTGAACGAACGGAATGACAATCTTCCAGCTAAACTGGCAACACAGAAATATATATTCACAGAGTCATTATGCTCAAAGCAGACATGACAAATTTTTATGGTAGTTTAGCACTGGGTGTCAAGTAATTGTGTCCAAATTTAATATAATTATTTTTCTATATTTAAAACAAAAGTGAATTTAGGCTGTATATTGTAATATTGGTATGTGTGTATTAAAATCAATCATAGTCCATAATATTGTAAATATACTATAATAGTTTTAGGTCATTTCCTATATTATTTATAGGTACTTTCTGAAAAGCTTAACATTCTTCAGTAGGTAGCGTAAAATCTATCCGATTAAATCACTGCATCTGTAGAGCTACAAGTAAATCAAATACAACGTCGTGTCGTCACTGCCACCTTTGTTCCTTTTTTTGTATTTTGAATGGATATTTGTATATCCTCCATAAGCTTGTCTATAATTGCCATCTGTTCACAAGACCTTGATCGAAGTTTCTCCAGCTGATCTGACAGACAAGCTATGTCGTTGGCCGCTCGGCACTGAATTGATGATATGTTGCCATTGATCGTAGAAAGTTCAGCTGTGAGTTTTGCGTGCTGTTCATGGAGACAGTGGTTCTCACTGTCAGCCCTATCATTTTCGGATCGGAGCCAGTTGAGCTGGTAAAGTAACCCTTTCCCCCGAGCATCTTCGCCATCTGTGTCTTCCGCCCGAGCTCTTTGCAGACAACCTGACACCACCACAGATTTGATGTAGCCTGGTTCCGATGAGTACCGCTGCCAGTCAAAAGTGGGCATGACTTCCTTAACGTGAAACACTGACAACTGCGCCCGGTTTAATGTCCGGGACTCGAGCTCCGCGTAACGGTCGCGTATAGACATGTGATCACGCGCAAGCACCATGCCAATCTGCGTCACGCGGTTGCTGAAGACGCTGTCGACAAAAAAACGAAAGTCTGTCAACACGTCGCGCGTGACACGCATTAGTAAATCACCACGATCACAAGTGTTCACGGCCACGTCCCGAAAGAACTGTTGCATACCGACGTTATCTTGCACATTCATCAAGGCCGATTTCAACATGCAATCGGCCTCCGTATCTGGAATGGGCAACTGAGGGTAGATAACGTCTTGTTCAGATTTCTCTGTGTCCTTGGAGAGGGCCACTCCACACATTTCATCGTCATTTGAACGCTCATCTTTTAGACAAGTTTCGTTTGGCCGCCGCTCTTCCGAGCAACACAATTCAAGAACTTCCAAACGGTCTTTCGTGCAACATGCTTCTTCCCCGTCAAATTTCTGTTTGGGACAGCATACTTCATTACCGGCTCTCAGTGCGCTGATCAATGACTTAAGTTGACATAGTTCGTCATTGTTTCGTCGACCGGAGTAAGTTAGTTTTGCCAACGTCTGTCTTGCACAATTGTACGTGGCGGACTCACGCAAGGTTTCGTCGTCCGTGCACCGCTCCCACGCCTCCAGTAACAGCTTTTCAAATTGATTACTATTAGTCATTGTTGCTTAAGTGTTATACAATTTTAAAATTAATTATGGATTTCTATGGAATTTTAATTTGTTCTGATCATAAAAATGTATAAGATTATTATATGGTGTCGAAACGTTTGCTCCTATAGTGACCAATATGAGATTATTTATTTTCAAATAGCCAGTATTACAAATTATATTCTGTTCAGTGAGAGAACATTTTGGTTTTGAGCATACAAATTAACGGTTATTAGGTAATATAATATATATTATACGGTTCTAACTTGTCAGGGTTTCACGCACAATAAACGATTTGCGTAAAGCAGTGAGATGTTGACTCGTTGGATAGAGTATATATGTATACTAAACAGTGTTTAATAGAAAAACTTAACAAAAGAAAAATTAAAATTGATACTAATAGTTAAATGCAAGGCTGGACAATTCAACGATATTTATTAACTCAGTTTTAAGTTAAATTAAAATCTAAAGAAAGTAGTCCCATTGACTGCATAGTGAAAATTAATTTGGGGATTTAAGGTTAAGGACATATAGTGGCATTTAGTAATATTGAAATCCAAACCTACTGTGTTGCCCCATGAAACAATTTTATTTAGTTCATCTTGTAGAAAAAGGCAGTCATTTAGAGAGTCAATACGGTAGAATATTTTTACATCATCCGCAAATGCCTAACCTAAGGGAAGCATGCACGGCTCTAATGTACAGTTTAAATTATTTAAATTATTATAGCGCATACTCGCTTTTCACCAAAGTGTTTATTTGTATTATTATTGAAGGGAAATCAGTTTGTTCAAAAAGTGTTAAGTAAATACTGTAAATCCAAATTAATTTATCATTGTGAAACCGGTTCATACGATATAATTTGTTAAATCATTTTTCATACATATTTATTGTTTAATTATACTATAATAAATAAAAATAAATATTATATTTTTAACCATCTTATATGTAATAGTATTCGATTTAATATCTCGTGGACGTATTGCTTAGTGGTTGAGTGCGTGCAATGTTAATTTAAATGTTTTTCTAGGTAACAGGTTAGTAAGTATATGTAATTCTCCCTACCGTATGTAATGTAAGCTATAAGTTCACATTTTTTTTCTTTTTACTTAAGAGATTTAGTACATAATATGTCTGTAAAGGGAAAAACTCTCAGTTCAAGTATGACTCCTAACAGTTATATTTCATTCTTTTATTTTTAAAAAAAATAATTGTATTTATAATGCGAAAGATATTTTAACTATTTAAAAGTCCTTCAAATAACTTTAATTTATAATGAGTCTACCAATAATCGTTTGTAAATCTTTATTCGACCTTAAAGTAAAAAAGTGTTACAGTCAGTCTATTAATTAGTAAACAAATTTCAATTATTCTGTTATTGGAATGCAAACTTTCAAAAAAGATGATCGTTAAATTTAGAAGAATGGTGTACTCTTATGCCTGAATCCAATTATAATTTAATTACTAATAATTTAAATACCAAATGTAGACGTGTAAAAATAACTGATACCTTAACATATTCAATCAATGTGAAGCAGAGTTCAATTACTTTACATATAAACGATGATTATATTACTTTATCACATACCCAGATAGCATAAAAACGTTATTTTAACATTTTTATATTATTATTTTTTTTATTTTATCAATAAAAAAATGTTATTTTTTCATCAATTAATGATCAGAAAAATGTTTTAAATATATCAATAAAACGCTATTTGGCCGCCAGAATTACATTATTAAATTATTTTAAATTTTATGACAAGTAAATAATATTTAAATAGTATTAATAAAACATACTTTTTTTGATTTAAATTGAATATCATTTTATGGAAAATTTATTGTTGTTTTTTATTAGTATTATATGTTTTATTAGTATCATAAAAAAATCATTATTAAAGTTATACTTATCCGCATTATATTAATTAGATACCATGGTAAAAATATTATAATTTTTCAAATATAAAATTTGTCAAAAATAAAAGTACCCCCATAATTTGAAATTCCCAATTTTATTAGACATACCTTAACAAATTTGATTTAGTTAAATTTCGACAAATTCTAGTAACTGCGCACTATATTATTATTTATTAGAATAGTTATAAAAACATATTCATAAAAATGTATATTCTAATTTCTCGTACCTGCGGCTATCAATTTGTACTTACACTTTGTATTAATTTTGGCTTTTTGTCTACCTATATAAACAATTCTATATATACCAACTCATTATTATTATTACAGTTAGAGTATACATAGATATAGTTATGACATTTTGAGGAAAAATAGAAATAATAACACAAAAAGTTTATACTATATTCTGTTTTATTTAATGTACTAATACATATTAACACAATTAAAAAAGTATGTATAATATAAATATATTTATATTATTTGATCGTTGCTACGTCTGTTTGTTTTGCTTTGTTCCCGAAATTTTGCACCGGCAATAAAAATGTTTATTGATTGTTCTACGTCTATTGTATTGTAATTTTTAAATTTTCCAATACTTTTAATTGATTCTGAAACTAATTAAATAAACACATTTTTTTAAGAGAAAATTGTAACTTTACTTTATATCTGTTTTTAAATCTTACTATGCAAAACATAATTAAACTAGTTAATAGGTATTTAGTAAAAAATTAAATTAAAAGTAATCACGATAATTAAAAAAAATTTAATTTTAATACAGTTAATTTATGAAGCTACTATACTAGTTAAAAGTTCTTAAGTTTATCACCATTAATTTTTTGGACAGTTTAATTTTAGATTATGTTTTTTACCAGGAAGAAGTGATGGTGACTGTCAAGTGTTTCCTATAAGTCAACATATTATACACTTTAGTTTTTTACTATAATAAAATTTATGAACATTCGGTAAAACAATATTAAGTTAAAGTTTCAAAACTATAAGACTATAACATATATCATTGGGGTAAACAACTGTAGGAAATCTGTGTACTGAACTCATATGTAAATTCATTGGAGATAATAAGAAATATTTGTATAAATGTTTTAATGTACTTATGCTTGAAATAAGAATAAACATTTTTGTTCTTGTGTAAATACAAAATTTTGTTTAACAATATTTACAATTTACATATCATCTGTGGGTTGTGAGTAAGACTTTTTTTTTGTTCAGTATAATTATTCTAAGCAACTTACAAGTTTATTATTTGTGAATAATATATATTATATATTAATAATTAGTAAATCATAAATTGTATTTAGTAAAACAAAAATTTATACCTATATTATTTGACCATGTTTACGCTTAGATTGCACTAAATAACAATTTATGAATCAATATATTCATTCAACAAACCATTATAATATGTTTACACCTACTCAATTAAAATTATCACTTTCATCAATTTACATACATTTTTTTAAACAAATATTCTTATGGTAATAGTTTGTTATGTAAAAGGTATAGATTGCAAGACAGCTCAAATTACTAATTTTTTTTTTTTTTATAGTATTAGTAAAATTGTTAGGAAATAAGTGATATAATCAATGAAAATCTTAGAAAACATTATAAATCTTAGATAATCTGTAATCTATTACACATAAATTTGACTAGTGATTTACCTTACGATAATAACAAACATACATACCAAAAATAACTGAACAAATGGCTAAAGTTGAAAACACTTTTTTTTGTTTTTGCCCTTTGTAACTATAGTTTTGTAAAAATGAATCATCAAATAAAAATCTTAATATAGCACGAGTAGTACTTTGAATACCTAGTACTCCTTACTAAACGCGATAACTCACACACCTAAAAAAAGCATCTTATATTAATTTTAAAATTTAATAAAGGTATAGTTATAATAATGATACATTTTATAACTTTAACACTTACAACTTTTTTTTTTAAATTATTATCTTAAAGGTTTTTTTCAAATGTTGTTAGACTTTCTTCATTTACTATTGGTAAAACAGACATCATAACTTCAAATGTATTCATGGAATCGAAAGAATTGTTGTTATCAATGTGTACTTGCGAACGGTTATTACTAATCATAAATAAATTAGTCTCCAATTTTTCAATTTTTTCATTCATTGATTTTATTTCATACCATGTGTTTAAGGTCGTGCGATTTATTTTGTTTACTTTGTCTGGAAAAAATAAATTTTTTACACATTTTTTAATTATGATTTCTATCCATTCAACACATTGGTACTTACCAATTAATGAATCACTTGTGAAAGATTGCAAACCAGCTGGTGTCAATGGCAGTGGAATATACGGTTCAGTTATTTCTATTGTCTTTGTATCATTAATATTTGTCACTTTAAAAGGCGAAGCCGTCGTTCTAATAATGTTATTAACTGTTCCTTCAACATTATTGTGACCATTATCGATGTTATCTAATAAAAGAATCAAATTTATCACAAGTTCTCAAAATCATTTTTTTTTTTAAAGCTAGGTACCTATTGTAGTAAACCGACGAGGTCGCTTTACTATATATATATATTATATAAGTATTCTAAGCATGACAATAACAAAACTATAAATTAGAGTTGTCGTGTCTTGCTCTTAAGAACAACAAGACTATAAATCTTCAACCCTTTCGATAATTCGATAAACGTGCAAAGTACAAACCGGGTAATTACAGGGTAATTACACTTGGGTAACAACGTCACACTCCGGTTCCTTTCCAAGTATCCACCTCCTAGACCCTACCGTGTACCTTTGTATCCATGTAGATTTAATATAAATATAGGACTAGATCTACAGCAGAATTAGAATTAGTACAGCGTCAGTACGACGTACATACTTTTAAGTACTAGTATTAATTTCTCGGGCAGTCGCTTAAGCGCTCTGTCCACAAATGTCTATATGTAACTTTTCAAACATTATACTTAATAACTTTAATAAACTTATTATAACTACTACGGCGTAACTTGTTACTCTGTCAAACCTTCTCCTATGCAACACGTCAACGTCGTTGGATTCAAATATAAGCGTTAGTGAGGGATCACTACACGTTTTTGGTGTCAGGTGTGGGGTCACCTGAAAGAAGAATTTTGGTATCCAACCCAAAATCGAGTACATCAGCGGACCTCGAGTTCAACCACGTTACTGACATACCATACGGAAGAGGAAAAGCCGAGCCAAGCCGCCAAATTCAATCAACATAGCAACTTCACTCAACACAGCCAAGCGGAGCATCAAGACGAGCCAGCAGAGCCGTCAGCACGCATAATAGGACCAGACCAAGGACGCAATGCAGTTCGATTTGTAAGTTGTCATTTTTAGGCAATTATATAGTTTATGTCTGATAGTCCTAATCAGTGTTGGGCAGTAGTTAGTTATAACTCACAAACTTTACGAACAACCGTCATGAGTACTACATTAGGGATTGACACCGCCTTGCGCGGCATACCTAACTTTAACGGGGGTTCTGAGGCAGACTTGTCTTCGTATATAACAGAATGTAATTATGTTATGGACAATATTCATGAGAATCTTAGGACGATAGTTTTTCAAAATATTCTATCCAAACTAAAGGGGGACGCATACCAGGCTGTGCGTTACCGAACTTTTAACAACTGGGCGGAACTTAAAAGCCACCTTCGTACCGTATTCGGGGCAACACATTCGATTAACTATTTACAATCCCAGCTTAGCAATATAAAACAACGTTCCGACGAGGACGTACGTAGTTTCGCTGGACGAACCGAACGATGTTACCACGAATTAGTAGGGGCATTAACTGCAGGTTTAGAACCAGCAGCAGCCGCAGCAGTAGCCACATCGCATAAAACGGGGGCACTGACTGCATTTGTTAACGGAACTCGATCGGAAATTAGAGCTTTGTTACGTGCGCGTGACGTATCCTCTCTCGAAAAAGCAATTACTATGCAATTGAAGAAGAGCAGGACTTACAACATATTAACCGACGATTTAACAATAACAAAACTTTCACTAAAAATAACTCGAATAAGAAAAATATTAAATGTAATAAATGTAGCAAAATGGGTCATTACGCGAACGAGTGCCGTAGTAACGCGAGCACCTCGTCAGCTCCAAATTTCAAAAATCCCATAAATAATCGCGACGATAAATCTACTATTTCAGTCAAACGCGAATATCAGGACCAGGTTAGGTTTTGCGCGTACTGTAAAAAAAATAACCACAACATTAAAGATTGTAGGAAACGTATTTATAACGAGAAAAATAGAAGCGAAAACGAAAACGCGAATTCCAATACGGGAACTCGTACGGTCAAAGAAATTACACAAAACAACGTACGAGTAGTCACCGATTTTAACGAGGAACACATAACCTGTGTCTCGCATAATTTCAGTCCACGTAATATTAAATTACTAATTGATTCAGGAGCAGAAATGAATCTTATTAAAATCACTGCACTTGACGGGCAGGTAGTCGTGAACGAACACGAAAAACGCACTATTAAAGGTATAAACGAAATACCTATATTTACTGTAGGCACCGTAGTCACGACTATGCAAATTAACGAAGTAGACGTCCTCATAAAATTCGACGTCGTGTTCGGCGACTTTCCTATTACAGAATCAGGTATCATAGGTCGTAATTTTTTAAAGCAAAACAAGGTCATTATGGACTATAGCCAGAACGTACTGACCATACCCGAACCAACTGGTTTTAAGGAAATTATATTACCGCCGCGTAGTAACTGTGTGTTATTAATTAAAAACAACGAAAACATTTCTCATAAAAACATAACCATTAAAAAACAAGACGTGAACGAAAACGTCATTATTGCTAACAGCGTTAGTCCAGTAAATCGCGATACGATTATTAGTAATATCATAAACATTTCTGAAGAGCCTTTTGTCATTAATGAACTAACCACACAACATATTGAGTGGGAACCTTATCTTGACACAGTTTTAACTGTTTCTTCTGATGACACAGAAACAAACGATCGCATTACATTATTAAAAAACGAAATTGAAACGGACGACTTAAACCGCGAAGAACGGGAGCGTATACTAGATTTATGCTGCGAATACGCGGATCTTTTCTATTTGCCGGGGGACTATTTAAGCGCCACCGATGTCGTCACGCACGAAATTAATACACCGCGTTGTACGAAACCAATTAATATACGACCATACCGTTTACCTTGGGCGTACCAGGAAGAGATCGAGAAACAAATTAAAGAAATGAAACATAACAATATTATACGTGATTCCAAATCACCGTTTAACTTTCCACTCGTAGTAGTAAAGAAAAAGAATTTAGACTCGACAGGTAAACCAAAATTACGTGTCTGCGTAGATTTTCGGAAACTAAACGAAGTAACGGAAAATGAAGCTTACGGACTTCCAAACTTACTTGAGATTTTAGAATCATTGGGGGCATCCAAGTATTTCAGTACACTAGATTTGGCAAGTGGGTATCACCAATTACATATTAATCCCGCTGATACTCATAAAACTGCCTTTTCCACAAAATCTGGTCACTACGAATTTTTGCGCATGCCATTCGGGCTGAGCTCAGCTCCAGCCACATTCACACGAGCAATGAAATCTGTTCTTATGGGTCTCGAGGAAATGTGCACTGCATATTTAGACGATATCGTAGTACACGGGTCTAGTTTAATTGACCACCAGAAAAAACTCGAACAAGTTTTCAATCGACTACGCGTACACAAACTTAAGTTACAGCCACAAAAGTGCTCTTTCTTACGGAAAGAGGTTATCTATTTGGGGCACATAATTAACGAAGACGGGGTGTCACCTGATCCGAACAAATTAAAATGCATTCGTGAATATCCAAAACCAAAAAACGCAAAAGACATTAAATCTTTTCTTGGACTACTTAACTATTACAGACGTTTCGTCGATAACTTTGCCAAGATTGCAAAACCACTAACTTACTTACTTAAAAAAGACGTACCATTTCAATGGACAGATAATTGTGAACATAGCTTCGAAGAACTTAAAAAAGCTTTAATGCACCCGCCTTTACTAGTTTATCCGGATTGGAAAAGGGGGAGTTTAACTTAATGACCGACGCGAGCCAATACGCAATAGGAGCAGTCTTGTCACAGGGGGAAGTTCCCAAAGACCAACCTATCGCTTACGCAAGTAGGACATTAAACAAGGCCGAATGTAATTATAGCGTTGTTCAGAAGGAATTATTGGCCATTGTATGGGCCGTGAAATATTTTAGACCATACTTATATGGACGACATTTCAATATAATTACCGACCATAGGCCCCTAACGTACCTGTTTGGAATTAAAGACGCCTCATCGCAACTAATGCGTTGGCGCTTACAACTCGCAGACTACGATTATACAATTACTTATAGGGCCGGTCCGGAGCATTCAAACGCCGACTGTTTGTCACGCATACGAATAGTTCAACCGGGTTCAGATAACACGAATAACGAGTTCAATGAATTCTGTGCCGCGGAGAGCAAACCGATTTTTAATTCAAAAGTTTTAGAAGTAGAAGGTGACATTAGTAAGGTCACTGAAAGTGAAAATATTATAGTCACGATTCCCGAAGATAAAATAATTACACATTCGGCGATACGTGAAATCGTAAAAAAAATAGATCTTAATGCAATAAAATTCACTAACGAAAACCGGTTCTATATGCACACTGGTGGACCAAACCACTTATATTTTATGGCATCTCAAAAACTCATACAACACCGCTCGAGGCGGAGGTTGTTTACCGAACGTTACAAAATATACGAGATTTTTGCATTACGAACAAAATTAATTCATTCTCCACGGTCAAACTAGATGGACCTACCTCATTAACTAATTACTTGAGAATTCGGACTATGTTTCGTTACGCATTTCGAGCGACCGACATAGTAATAAAGATATATACGGGTGAACGTTTTACAGACGAGGAAAAACAACAAATAATTTACGAGCACCACAATTCGCCTCTAGGCGGACACTCCGGCGTATCACGCACGTTAAAACGACTAAAACTCAATCATAACTGGCGCAACATTAAAAAAGACGTTAAACGTTATATTAAGCGCTGTGAACTTTGTCAAAAAAACAAGTCCCATGTAAAAACAAAACAACCTATGATAATTACTAGTACAGTAGTTAAACCTTTCGAACGAATTTGTCTCGACATAGTAGGGCCTTTACCTAAAACTTTAATGGGGAACATATATATACTCACACTGCAGGACGAGTTATCTCGTTACGCACTTGCTATCGCACTTTCTTCCACTGACGCTCAGACCGTAGCTCAAGCCTTTGTCGAATGTTTCGTATGTACTTACGGAATTCCCAAATCAATTCTAACCGATTGTGGAACAAATTTCCTATCCGATATTTTCAAAGGTATGTGCAAACTCTTAGACGTCAAGAAAATTCAGACAACTGCATGGCACCTGCAGGGAAACGGATTCTTACAACGTTCCCATAAAACACTAAAAGCTTACTTACGATCCTTTGTGGACAAAGATAGCAACTGGGATAGACTTTTATGTTACGCTACGTTTTGTTATAAAACGACGGTGCATACGTCGACTAATTTTACACCATACGAATTAGTATTCGGGATGAAACCAACTATACCGTCAGCTTTTCATAAGGAACCCGAACCACAATATAATTACGATAACTACGTTTTTGACCTTAAGCGGGTTATGCAAGAAACGCATAAAATCGCACGCGAAAATCTTATAAAGAAAAAAGAAACTAACAAAACATATTATGATAAAAATATAAATGCTATTGACCTACACGTAGGTGATAAAGTGCTCATTAAAGAGCAAAATAAGAAAAACGCGCTTAGTCTAAATTGGCTAGGGCCGTTCGAAATTCTATTAGTACACGATAACGAAAATATAACAATACAAAAAGGTCGTCGTGAATACCGCATTCATAAGAATAACGTCAAACGATATTATAACGATGAAGCCAGCGAATAAAAGCTCATCGTATTTTTCTTTAAACATTAAATTACTATAAATTTCAATTTTCTATCAAATTCTTTCTTATTATTCTAGGGACAAACAACGCAACTTTATAAAAACTTTCCGTACAACGTTACTTTTACAGCATCATAACAACGAAATATTAAATTCCGACGAGATACCACGCTGTATGTTAACTCACATTGACACGGCAAACAAAAACTTATTACGACCATATTCGTCTGCGGAACTCTTGGACATAACACGTGCGATTAATCATTTTTCGCACGATTTAACCAGAACGCTAAGACCTCTACGTCAGCCGCTTTGTACTTACGTGAGAACATTTTTAGAAAACACGAAAGAACCGACTGACATACTCAATTATATACGTATACATAACTATGGTTCTAATTAATATTTCAAGAACCATTTTTTTTCTATAACCACAATAACCGTCTTATTTTACTTATTCTATTTTTTGTATTTTCAATTACATTCGGGCATGTATCATGTTCCTATATATACCTATTTATTTTCTAGTGAACCACCCAAGTTCGCAATTGTGGATTTCGAGTTTACAAACTTAGGAAAAAACAACTTAATATTAATATCCGGCGCCATCCTAGGACGTTACGAACCAATCGTAACGAAACTCGAGGGTAGGGCGTTGAAACTTAATACAAAAACACCAGTAACCGAAGAGGAATGGAAAGCAATGGTACGCCACCTTGTTAAAATTATTATTTCCCTATTTCTTTATTATCCACTTATTATCTGTATAGTTATCTAAAACAATTTTAGTAGTCTCGTTCATTTGAACGAGATTGGGGATAGGGACTCTTTGTTTTCTGTTTTAAGTTTTATCACAAAATGGGTTATCTCTTTTAATTCATTCAAGACTTTGACAGTACGCACTTATTCAAATTGAAATAAGATGGAATAAATTACTCAGAAACAAATAATGGTTTTATTAATTTCTAAACATGTATTTAACAAAGAATAATAAGCAAATAAATTACGAAATAAAATGCCGGGTGCTATATTATATATAATTTTATATAATTAAATGTATTAAACTGGTCCAAGTGTATTGTATACATTTATATAAATATAATAATAATCATACAATTCAAATTACATTTTAGAGTTTAACATTTATAATTTAAAAAGATATCTAGATTATACAGTGTTAAGGAACTAGCTATAATACCTATTATTTATTACAAGAATGTAATAATGGAAAAACAATTAAATTTTCACCAGAGGGGAAAACACAAACTTTTTTTTTAATATCTTTAATATTAAATGAAATTAATTCATCATTTAATTTATTAACCACATAAATATTTAAACATGTTGAATCAATTGGTTTTTAAATAAAGATAAAGGATTTATAAATTGTTTACATATTATAATAGCTTCATTTTTATTGCCAATTTGAATAATGTTAAAAACTTTAACTATTTTGTTATCTTTGGTTAAAACATAAGAATCTGCTTCAATATGTATTTTAAGAGTAAGCCCATCACATTTATAAGTGGTAAATTGTGAATTTATAGTTGCACTATCCAACAATGGACCTTTATTATGGAGCCCGGTAAAATAAAAATTGTTTTTCTCTGTATTATATGGAATTGAAGCCATTTCATTATATCTATTAATAATTTGTTCCAGTGGCTTATCTGGTTTTCTCAACATTCTTTTTAAAGTACCCATATAGTTTTCAAATGGAAATGTTGAACATTGATCTAGTGGACCAAAATTAATGTAATCATCACATATATGTGTTAAGCCATGTATGTTATGTGAAATTAAATGACTACCATATAAAATTTGAAAGTTTTCAACAAAAGATTATAATAATTTACGAGCATAATTTATATATTCACTAAAATCTGGGCTTAATAATATGATCATAGATATACTTAAATTGAGAAAATGTTTCCAATGAGCATCAGATATAACTGGTTTTGTAACTATAGCACCTACATACAACAAAAAAGTGCGAAATTCTGTGGCCTTCCACCGATTAACTTGGTCAAAACCTCTAGTTTTACGGCCAATTTCACAAGGAATATTTATTTTTAAATTGTTCATTAAAATTGACATTTCATTTATCTTCCATGAAGGATAACGCACTTTAATTGGGCCTTTCATCCATAAATTAATTAGTTTACGGACTGTACCTAGACAAACTAAATGGAGATAATCCATAGAAAACTCATAAACAACATCAAAATTAGGTAATGTAGCAATTATTGAATTATTTTTAATATGATGATCCTCATTAAAGCGTGTTACATAATTTTTATGAGTACGTTTAGGGGGACATTTTTCTGGTTTTAAGTATGGAAAACAAACTCTATTTTGAATGTATTCTCCTTCATGTTCACACCTGGAGCATGAAGAAAAACCAGAATGGCCTTTAGTCCTTAAAACATAAGATTTTGCTGGGGCGTCACAACATAATACACTAACACGGAAATCGCACACTTTTCCGTTTATTTTAACACCATTTTGTGTTAATAATTTGGCTTCTTCAACAAAATCTAAGATAAATTTGTTGCTATCTGACGGTTTATCCTTTCCATAATAAATTCCTATTGGAAAGACATGACCATTTGGGCGAATATAGGCAAGAATTGGCCAAAATTGGTCAGAACTCGATTTGAATAACGGTAAACCGTCAATCCCCACAGCAATTTCAATAACGGATACATTTTGAAAATTATCAACTGTATTTAATTTTATACCATTTTCAATACCAAAATGGTAGTAAGAACCTGGTTCTATAGTTTTTAATTTAGAAATACCCAAATGTTTAATACTATTTTGCATTAAAGTTCTGGAGTCAACAGGAAAGGAATCAAAACATTTATGTCTTTTCAAAATCCTCAATAACTTATTTAGGGCAATTTGAGGTATATTAAATTCTATGGCCCATTTTCTAATTAAACGTTTAATATCATCAGGGGGGTCTGAGGGTTCAACATTTATATTTTCATCAATTAAATGAGAATTATTATGTTTTTCAGAATTATATAGTATATTTAAGTTACTTGGTATGATTTGACTGTCATTTAAATTATGATGAATATGACTAGTATTTAATTGATTACTGGAATTTTGGGTTGGTCGATCAGATGGTAAAAAAAGTATATTGTCTAAATTAGAATTTAAATTTGAAGTAGTAGTGACATTTTCTGATGTACAAGATGTGGGTCAACCAAATTTATTGGATTATTTTTTAATTCTTCTGCTACCCGCCTTCTCTTGGATCGAACACTCAAATTAAAATTTTTTTGACGAAATGGCATGTTTATATAAGATTTGTAGGACTGAAAAAAACCAACCTTTTTAGAACCAAAACTATTAAATGTTTTAAAATTCTAAATATGCATAGGGAACAGTTAAAGAATTAATTTATGTTTTTATTATGGGTATTTTTATCATTATTCATTAGGTGTAAATAGTAAAAAAAAACCCTTATAAAAATATCAGGTAAGAATTTAATCGTGGGTAATTATACACGGGTAGGTACCTAATTTATTATTAAAATAAATAATAATAATAAAAAAATAAATAAATCAAAATTAAAAACAATACCTAAGTGATATTAGTAATTTCCGAGGTAATTTTCAATTGAAACTATTTAAATATCTTAAAACAATATTACAGAATAGATATCTGGGATGTTAAAAAGGATGCCAATGTTTTACATATTGTGGTACTCATATTAACTTGATAAACATTAGATTTTAACAACAACAAATTTAAAAAACGAGCTTGGGCCGTAAACTAGATTTATACCTTTATTTTTTTTTAATAATTTATATTATATTTAAGAAAAACATTTGATGAAAAAGGAGCTTCTGCCAAATTGTAAACGTAAATATTTTATAAATGTAACTGGTACCTACTGTGCATTAGAAACACATAAATGTGTGTAGAAATGTAAATCGGATACTTACAGTTAATACATTTCTGAGTTTTCAACCGTAACAGACTGCCAAGTGCCAACAGTGCACGCAAGATGTTAGATCATTAACCAACTATATGCCACAATCATAGACAACAACACTAATATCAGACTTATAAATTAATAATGCCACAAAGGTATAAATTCTTGACAGTATATAAAAAGGCGTGGAGATACCTGCAACAGTAAAAATTGGATAAATGTAACTGGTACCTACTGTGTATTAGAAACACATAGGTATATGTGTGTAGAAATTTAAATCGGATACTTACTGTTCGCGCCGGGAACGAAAACAATTATGTGTCTTTGTGTGTATATATGTATAGCGACTCAGAGGAGATGGACGGGGTCGCCGAGCAAAACCAGAAGAGTGCTAGTGTGTGGTAGGTGTGTGAGTGTGTATATGTGAGGGTGTGTAAGCTTATAAAATATTGATAAAAGGTAACTCTGGAAAATAATGGGTAACACGGTTGCTGGTAAAAGGTTGATGTTGCTGTATAATTCACAATAATAATAAATTCACAAAAATATAGAAATCACAGCAACACTAAAATATAGAAATATAGATAATAATATAGAAAGTAAATTACGGCCCTTTTGGCCCAACAGGTAAAAAATGTATAATAATAATAACAGCTCTTATAGCCAACCAAGATAATAATAATAATATAAATATGGCCCTTCTGACCTAACTAAATAATTGCAAATACAAAATATAATAATAATAATAAAACTCACGGATATGACGGTGCTCGGCTGGCCAGCTGCTACCTATCCTATGCTATAATAATAATAATGCACAATACACCGTATATAAATTAATAATTTGACAGCAATATACACTGGCGACTATCTCGCCTTACAAGAAAGTAAATAAACACCGTGACGATTCGCGCCCGCACACGTATAATAATAATTTGGCAATTCGTGCCCTTACAAAATATATAATAATTTTACGTAGCGATTCGCGCCTTACAATAAAATGCAACCTTTTGGCAATTCGTGCCTTTACAAAATATATAATAGTATAATACTATCCGCGACGGTGTTCGCTCACGACGACGGACGGAGGAAGACAAAAAAAATTACGACGGCCGTGTTAATGATAATCGCGCAGCCGGTGCAGCGGCGGCGATGATCTACATATTACATAATAACTCACAATCACATATAATTAATACAAAAATATACATTATAAAAATAAAAACCATATAAAAATGTGTTGTGTGCGTGTATGTGTATCGGTCGGTGTGGACGTACCGTTATTTTGCTACCTCGGCGCGAACACTTACAATTTATAAATTTCTGAGTTTTCAACTGTAACAGACTGCCTATTGCCAACAGTGCACCCAAGATGACAGATGTTAGATCATTAACTAACTATATGGCACAATCGTCAATCATAGACAACAACATTAATATCAGACTTATAAATTAATAATGTCACAAAGGTATAAATTCTTGATAGTGTATAAAAAGGCGTGGAGATACCTGCAATTGTAAAAATTGTATAAATGTAACTGGTACCTACCTACTGTGCATTAGAAACACATATATGTGTGTAGAAATGTAAATCGGATACTTACAGTTTATAAATTTCTGAGTTTTCAACCGTAACAGACTGCCAAGTTCCAACAGTGCACGCAAGATGTTAGATCATTAACCAACTATATGCCACAATCATAGACAACAACACTAATTTCAGACTTATAAATTAATAATGCCACAAAGGTATAAATTCTTGACAGTATATAAAAAAGTGTGGAGATACCTGCAACTGTAAAAATTGTATAAATGTAACTGGTACCTACTGTGCATTAGAAACACATAGGTATATGTGTGTAGAAATTTAAATCGGATACTTACAATTTATAAATTTCTGAGTTTTCAACTGTAACAGACTGCCAAGTGCCAACAGTGCACGCGTACCTAGAACTCTTCACTCAAGCTGGAGACAAATTTAATAGACAATATAACAAAACTCAAGACTTACACAATACACAGTCACACTACAATATAGGTTATGACGTTATGTCGAAATGTCAAATCATAAAAATAATAATAATATACGTACCGCCAATACCAGTATGTTTATCGCGACCGCCGCGCTCCGTTCAATTTTCCCACAATATTTAATATCCTTAACTAAAAATAGAAAAGTGAATAAAATAAACACACTGCACTACTGATAAATGATAATGATCATTTGTCGCTCTCAGTACCACGCACGGACGAAGATAGAACTATCGTTTCCAGTCAATTCTATTGTAGTCCGTTGTCGCGCGGGAACAGACCATATTATACGAAAACAAAATAGGTACCTATAATATCTATAATGCGATGATTATATAATAGGTACGCACTACGCTGTCTATAATATTGTATAGTCTATATGACTGTCAATTGCCATTTGCCAAGGTCATCAGCGAAAACGTTCGACGATCACAACTTACTATTATTGATTTAATAATTATTACGCTATAATATTTTATTAAAAGGTGTATACTGTATACTGGTATAGTATAATATTATACAATAGTCAATCACAGAGTACAATTAATATATAGCACAGAATATAAATATATGATAATACTATAATCATAGAACATGTTCTATGCTACAATAGCATAAACAATATGCCTGCATGGTAAACCGTCAGAGTCCCTTTTCTTGAATGTAATAAGAAATATCATAATTATTACAACTATAATATAGCTATCACACGGTGGACCAGATAGCATAATATTATATTATATAATTCGGACAATAGACTACGCCGATTCCACTTTTAACAGCATAGACGTCGGTGCGCTGTGCCTAAGTGTGAATAATAATATCCACCTCCTAGTCTGTAATACCGTGTAGATAACTAGGGAAGTTTTTATATAAATACAAGGCTCTCCCGTACTACAATTTATAATTATAATTTAGTCTACCATCCCAAACTGTACGTCTTAATCTGATCGTTACTCGATAAGCCTATATAATATAGCTGGACACCTGGTCCTTACATTAACATCACCGCCAGATCGAAGTCACACCCAATCTTCCCAATCCTTTTAAATAGTAACTAATTTCTCGGGTAGATACTTATCGTTTTGTCCACAAATTTATATTTTTAATCAGTTAATAAAACCATACTTATATTTCTTCTATACACTGTCTCTTTACTGCGTAATTTAATATCACCTTCGACCTTCATCCAGGACATACAGGATGATGATCTACGTGCTCTGCTCGACTACACTGCGACAGTGCGACACCAATAGTTTGTTGTACAACTCATTTTATAAACGTTAGTGAGGGATCACTATTATATACAGTCAGTTAAACACAGTGGGCAATTACAATTAAAAAGGTGTAAAACAGTTTTTGTTTTCTCAATAATTTACAATTCAATAACTACACATAATATATATGTAATTTAAGTACATATTTTATAATTATTTTAGTTTTATAATAACATAAAAATCATATTATGTTCAGAATAGTATTTTATTATTTCAATAATTAATTATACCATCATAATAATATAAATAAATTCAAAATATGATTTAGACATTTTGTTTTTTATAGCAAAATAATAATATTTTAAGAATTGTAGTTTAATATTTCAATTATGGTATCATAATATTAATAATTTTAAAATATAATTTAGATATTTCGGTTTTGATAATATATTAAACACATTTTCAGACTATAATATTATTACTTCTGTTATAATGTCATAATATTATAATATTCAAAATATATTTTAAACAATTCGTTTTTAACAACATAATAATAATTAATTTAGATAATCAATTTATCATCTCGTTAATGATGTCATATTATTAATATTTTCATAATATTATCATACAAAATAACTATTTGAAATTTTATTAATATTTTTTTGATATTATTATTTTTGTGATGAAGATATGATATTAATTGGATATTATCATTAAGAAAATGCTATCTGGGTATTGATTTCTGTAGACTTAAACAATTACAGCATTGCATAGACTATCAGACAGTCTACCAAGTTTTCAAGCTACATTTAATGCACCTTATGAACTGATTAAAAATGATGTACGTGGTCTACCTGTCAGCTGCCAGAGGAATGAATTTACAAACCAATATATTCAAAACTATGATTTCAACTATTACTCACATTTCTAAAATGAGGATACATCATTTTTCTATGAGATATTACAATTTAATTTAAATGACACAATGTCTGACATGATATTACAAGATCTAATAGTATAAAATATTATGTATAATAATTTTTTTTTTTTTTGAATAAAACTAATTTTACAATAATAATAATCAATCCACTGTTTTACTTTTAACCATCCGTCGACTGGGGTAAGTAAGCAATAAGCATCGTATCAAATATAACCTGCATTGCCTGATTTAGACTACTATACAGAGCTTGGTCTTTCAAGTTTTCAGAAGTATAGAGTTTCATAGTAGCTTCTGAATGCTTCCATCTATAAAACATAATTTAATTATTTTTATAAGTTAATAGACATATTATATTATATTATCTTATCTATCGTCTAATCATAAATACAGTATAAACGCTAGATATGTATTATTATATTTGACATATAAAATAATATGACTATAGCTGTTAAGATAGGATTTGTTATCTTAGAATACGTCCGTAAATTGATAATGAAATTATTTTTATGATTAGAGATAGAATAATATGCTTGTTTAGTGTTCAGACGTCCCATACCAAAACATAAAACGGTGATAAGAAAAACTGCAGCCCGACCTACCTTGCTACACCGCTGCGATCAACTGTCACCGGTTAGCCGTCGATGCGCGTGCACGTCAAGTTCGTACTACGACACCGTGTGCGTTACCGCAACAGTCTTGCCGTCGTTTTTAAGTTTATTTTGTACCTACTACACGGGCAAAAGTGAAGGCTTTAGTTTTGTAACCAGGCACCATACTTTTACCACACCGTAAATCCACCAGCACACGCACCACACCGTCAATCCACCAGCATCCGCACCACACCGTAAACCCACCGGCGCCCGCACCTTCACTGTCAGCTTCACCATCACCCGCACCTCATCGTCAATTATCACCGGTTTTTATTGAATTATTATTATTTAAATTATTGAAATTATTGTACATTAGTTTTTAAGAGCCCTACGCCGGCCGGCACATTTGTGCCCCAGATTAAAAATTATTTATTACTTTGAAAATAGTAGGCCGTCACCCGGCGTAGCACTAACATCATTTGGTTTTATTTTTGAGAAGTTACCCAATACCCAATCATACAGTCCACAATTACCGTTTTTACTCCACATTTATGGTCCGTCGAGCCTAGGATATATTTAGTTTGTTAAATAGTCTTAAGCGATTGAACAGTTTACCTAATAATAAAAGCATATAACGACCAAGGTTACGGCGATAGTGTATACAAACAGTTGCATAACACCTACCGATCGTGATTTAGGTAAATTGGACTTTGAACCTTTGCGAAAATAGTCTACGGTCGCTATCGTCAACCGCGAAGCAATAATCATTGCACGCACACACCGCTGATGTTACGTATTAAAAATAAAATAAAACAATTAGCATAAGTAATTAAATCCAATACGATTACGTACAATTAGCATAAGTAATTAAAATCCAATACGATTACGTACAATAATGATATTGTTTGTAGTACCTACTTCGTCAAATTAATCTCAGAAAATTCGTTTTAAAAAAAAAAAAAAAATAATTGAATTTTATTAATCTTTGTAATGGGTGTATACGATGAAGCAAAAGTACGCATCACGGACCTGCAGAAAAGAGCGAAACGAATCTATGGTGCAGGAGAGGCAATGGTCGGGAAAGAACCGACAAAAACTGAAAGAACGAGATTTAGAATTATGTACGCCACTTTGGAGAATTTAAACACCGATTTTGAAAATCAGTTATCAGTAATTATTCGTCACATGGGTAAACCTGGTGTTGAAGTAGTTGACGCTGATAAGTTACGAGAGGACTTTAAAACAGTTTACTTTGGATGTAAGATTATGGCCGATGAGTACCTACCGGAACCTAATACGCACATAGGTTTAAACGATACCTTTATTGAACAGAAACCTAGCGTATCACCTGCTAATTTTCTACCAATTGAAAAGTTGGCTATTCCAAAGTTTAAAGGAGATCCAAAAGAGTATACCAGTTTTCGTAACATGTTCGATATCTATATACACGACAATCCACACATAAAACCAGTGTTGAAGTTCGGATACTTAAAAGGATACTTGGAAGGAGAACCTTTAAGACTGGTTGGAAATCTTATGTTGACCGATAGTAATTACGAATTAGCTCTATCCCAGTTAAAAGCCAGATATTCCAACCGTCGAATCATTACAGAAAGTCATTTGGATGAACTTTTTAATGCATCAAAAGCTTTCCTTGGTAATGGTATCTCAATTCGAAATTTACTTAATGTAGTTACTGAAACGATCGGTGCCTTAGAAAATCTCACATACGCAGTCGACCAATGGGACCCGATCCTCTTACACGTGCTACAGAAAAAATTAGACCAACAACTTAGAGCTCAATGGGAGTTATCTGTAGATACCACCGAAGATCCTTCTGTGAAAGAGTTTATAGTGTTTTTGACTAAATTCTGTAAATCAGCCATGACCGGACCGACGAATTCTGTATATGAAAAAAGTTGTACCAAAAGTAAGTTTACCAAACCGACTACATTATTTAGTAGCCAATCAGGAACATATGGCTCACCAGAAAAGACGAGCCAACAGGGACCGCGGGAGAAAAGGTCGTTTTCATGTCAAGTGTGTAAATTACAACCGGGTCATTTACTCGTATACTGTTCTCAGTTTAAAAAAAATAGTCCCAAAGAAAGGCATCAAATTATAAAAGATTTAAATCAATGCTTTTTATGCTTTAGTGAACATTTAGCCAGTCAATGTACGAGTACCAAGTCTTGTGTTCAGTGTGGAAAAAGACATCACTCACTACTTCATCTTGGTGATACTGACAGACCAATAGATGAACACGAAGCAACCACATCAGCACATGTCACTGTAGCAGCAGCCAAGGTGAAACACTGTCATGCGTCCATTTTGCTATCAACGGCCTTAGTGAAAGTTCAAAGCGAATATGGTGAAGTTATAACCGTAAGGGCCTTTCTTGACAGTGCAAGTCAAAGTAGTTTCATTACGGAAAGTTGCGTGTATCGTTTAGGTCTGTCAAGAGAGAAAACCAAAGTTACTGTCCAAGCTCTGTCGGGTACACAGGTACCGGTAGTATGTGGGAGTACCACTATAACGGTACGTCCTGTTCGTCATGACAGTCCAAAGTTCGAAGTAAATGTCCTCATCTTACCTCGAATTACTGGACCAATACCAACTAACCGGATTCAGGTCGCCATGGCCCCACATTGAAGGATTGAATTTAGCCGATCCGGAATATTACGAACCATTACCAGTTGATCTATTACTTGGAGCGGACGTTTTCCCCTATGTTGTGTCAGGAGAGAAGAAAGAAGGTAGTATAACTCAGCCAATCGCCTTATCAACTGTGTTCGGTTGGGTATTGATGGGCACAACATCTAATACGCCAACAAAAATGTCCGTCACTATGTGTGCAACCACGGAGTCCGTGGACAGAACGCTTCAACGCTTTTTGGAAATTGAGGATGTTCCTACAGTGGTCAAAAGCAGTCCCGATGAAGAAGAGTGTGAAAGAATATATACCACTACTACGTCGCGTCAACCATGTGGAAGATACAAAGTCCACTTGCCTTTTAAACCAAATCCACCAGTATTGGGGGACTCAAGAGACCAAGCAGCACAACGTTTATTCCAGCTCGAAAAACGGCTTGAAAAATCTCCGGAATTAAGAAATGAATACAATGAGGCGATGAGGGATTATTTACGAACGGGACATATGAGTAAAGTAGATCCAACCCTGACTGAGAGCCAGGCGTCATATTACATTCCCCATCAATCAGTTATACGTCCTGAAAGTTCCACCACAAAAATGCGTATTGTTTTTGATGCATCAAGTAAAACCAAATCAAGAAGAAGCCACTTCCAATCAAGGAGAACCAAATCAAGAAGAAGTTCTCCAATTACCGACAGTTTTAGGTCAGAAATAATAAGTTTAGCTATACAATAATATTATTATGTACCAGTTTTTATAAGTACGATTTTTTTTTAAAACAAAGGGAAGCTGCAATTTTATATTATAAGTATTTATTTTATTTGTTAAAGGTACTAGTTTAACTATACAATATTATTCTGTACTAGTTTTTTATAGGTATGAATTTTTTTTAAAGCAAAGTGAAGCTGCAATTTTATATTATAAGTATTTATTTTATTTGTTAAAGGTACTAGTACACATTTATTTTATAATTCATTATTTTTGATTCAAAATTTTAAATATTTTTTCCATTAAAGACGTCTTCTATTACATTTTTTTTTATACCTAATAATAACATTTATAACATTATGAGAATAAAATACATCGCGGATTTGAAACAAAAGTAGGTATTTATTCAAAATAAAAATATTTTTATTGCTATAATTATAGCATAATATTTAAATAAGGGTATTGATCAACCTATTCTTTTACTTTTGGATAATCATGAGTCTCATTTAAATATTGAATTACTCAAATTTTGTAAATTAAATGTTATTGTACTATTATCATTTCCCCCACATTGTTCGCATAAATTACAACCATTGGACAGATCGGTAAAATACGATTGAGAACGTTACGGTTGAGAATGTTATTTATGATAACACGATTGAGAACGCTCAATATTTTTTTTTCCAACGTTGCCAAATGTAATCGAAAGATAATTTGAGCACGATAATCGGCTATCGAACGATAAAGAACGTTATACCTTTTTGGCTGGACGATTGATCCGGTTGATATTTAATATTTATCGGACGTTTATCGGATCTTATTTATAACTTAGATACCTACCAGATATACGAGAGAATGACTTCGTCGCACTAGTCGTCGCATAAACGTCAACGAATTATTCGTCAGCTTATAAAATATTATATTAAAATATACTAAATATTATAATATATTACAATTTTAGTCAAATAATGGAAAATAATGAAATTAAAATTATACGAAGTGAACGAGGTGAAGATCTAGTACTATTAGATAGTAATAAATATCGTTTTATTCGGAAACGCGGTTGAAATGGAAGTGTTCAAATAATAAATGTACTGCAAGTATTCTAACAGACTCAGAAAAAAAATTATTGATTCAAAGACTCGGTAAGCATTATCATTCCGATATCCCTACCTCTATTATAGAGCGTCAAGTTGTACGTGAAAACTGCAAGCGAAAAGCCGTAGATTGCATTTCAACAAAGCCGAATAAAATAATACGCACTGAACTTTTAACAGATAATTATTCGACTCTATGTCATAAAGACTTTAATACGATTAGGAAAACTATATACACCGAACGAAGAAAATATTATCCATCATTTCCTAAGTCACTCGATGAAGCATTTACTCAGCTTAAGGAAAATCAAAATGAAAACAGTTATGTGTAAAGGTCAACAATTTATTCACTTACCTGACAATCAACTGTTTATATGTTTAACTACAATACAAAATATGGAATTTATGACGACTTGTACTGACTTTTTTGGTGACGGTACATTTGAATATGCACCGAAATATTTTGTTCAGCTTTACACAATTCATTGTTTTAAAAATGGCCATTATGTGCTGTAGTGTACTTTTTTTTAAATGACAAATTAAAAGAAACGTACAGTAATATGTGGAAGTTTATTGTTGATTTATGTTTTAAAATGACAAACCGAGTGTTAAACATTAATAATTTGCACTTGGATTTTGAACTTGGAGCCCATAAAGCAGCGGTAGAAATGTTCCCTCAAGTTAATATTATTGGTTGCAGATTCCATCTAGGACAAGCATGGTGGTGAAAGGTAAATTGAAAATAAATTATACTTATAATTATTTTGTTATTTTAATTTTTAAAACAGTAAACTTTTAAAATTATAGCAATAAAAAATTGGGAAGTATATCATTTTAATTGAAACATTTATTTTTATTTTAGATAAATAGTGACAGTAAACTTCGAAATGCATATCAAAGTTCTGATGACGCCCTAGAAAATTGGCTAAAGATGTTTTTTGGTCTTCAATTTATAAACCATGACGAAGTTGAAGATGCATACGTGGAGTTAATCGTTGTTTGACCAAATGAAGAAATTGGTCACATTTTTTCAGATTATGTTTTAAACAATTACATAGAGCCTGGCTGTCCGTTCAATACGAAATTATGGGCAATGAAACCTTCGGAAAATCCCAGGTAAGTTTCAAATAAATTAAAACATGCAAATTAATAATTACCGGTACTACAATTAATAACTTTCTAGGACTATCAATGCCGCTGAAAGCTTTCATAGAACATTTAACAGCCAATTTTACAGTTCTCATCCAGCAATATATATTGTTATTCAAACAATAATTGAAACACAATCAGAAACTTCATTAAAAATAGCAACGATAGAACAGGGTAAAAAAAAAGAAATGCCAATAAAACAAAAGGAAAAATTAATTAATATTCATAATAAATATATGTGGTATGTAGCAAATAAAAGTTCAAGTCATTTATTAAAATATTTAGATTATGTTGGATTACGCTATCCCACTATAACTAATATATATATAGGTAACTAATTTGTTATTACATTTTTTATACATAGGTATTACATTTTTTTAAATTTTTTAAACATATTTATATTACATATGACTTTTTTTTTAGAATAATAAATAATAAATGTTATGGCAACGTTGCACGTAAATTCGTTCTCAATCGTATTCTTTTTTGGGTTTTTTTAGGGTCAGTGGTAAGTTCTTTGTTATTTTTAAGTGTTCTCAATCGTTCGGCCAAAAAGGTATAACGTTCTCAATCGTTAGATAGCCGGACAGATCTGTGTTTAGATCTTTTAAAGTAGCCATACATAAATTAAATTTAGTGATTCATGAATGAGAAATAATCATGATAGACCAGTGTCTATCTATGATATTCCTTTAATTGTTAAACAGGCATTACCCATGGCTGCAACTATGTCTAATATTCAATCTGGATGTAAAGTATCTTCTATATGGCCTTATAATCCAAATATATTCACTGACGAAGAATTTCTACATAGTTTATTACTGATCGACCACAAGAAACAAATAATCTAAATACTACCACTGATGATGAAACTAATCAAAATAATATTAACGAACTACCAATTCAAAGTCCTTCAACTTTAAAATTACAAATCATTCAAACTCTTCAACCGTGTGATAATTATATATCACCAGAACAAATAAGACCATTCCCAAAAGCTGGTGTCCATACAACAAATAGTAATTAAACATTTTTTTAATATCGATGGTGTTTTGTTAAAAGGACGTATACCACCAAAAATCGAAAAATGAGTTTTTGGTATCAAAATTTTCAGAAAAAATAGGAGCATAATCTGTAATATTGGAGTGGTTAAAAATATTGAGGATTATTCTCTATATAGCGGATAAATTAAATCCAAACGCCCTAAAGAGAATATATATATTTTTAAGAAAAATGTTAAAAGGGCGTATACCACAGGAATTGCTAGTAGTTTTCTCGAATAAACAAACTAATTTTGAATTATCACGTTATTATCAAATTAAAAATTAAATTGATGTTGTGTTACATATTATGTGACAGTTAACTAAATGCCAGTTGGTCTACAAATAATACTAATAATAATGTATCATTGTTTTATTGACAAGAATTTAGAGGGAAAACCACACTTAATAATTGTAATAATTAATAATCATAATTAATCGTAATTATTTGTGATTAATACATTATTGTAAAATAATACTAGGTACGTATTGTGTATTAGACATTAGTATTTAGTAATACCTACTAATTTAGTAGTTTGTTAAGGTTTTTTGGTTTTAAATAGTGTTGTTAATTTTGTAATAAATAATATGATCTCATCTAGAAGTAACAAGCTTTTAGGTTTAGCTAAAAAAACTTCAACAAATATTCAAAATCCCACTGCAACAGAAGAAAACCTAAAGCTATTAATTATCTTATAGATCAGGGTGGTCCAACCCGCGGCCCGCAAAGCTTTTTTTTTTGGCCCTTCCGACAATTTAAAATTTAGATTTTAAATCACAATAATATAATAAAAAAATCGTAATAAGAATGTATAAAATTTATACGATCTTATTACGAATTTATAAAAATTATTTACGAATTGTTATACGGCGGGAGTTCCCGGGAGTCGGTCATATCGCGATAAAACGTGATGAACGACGTGAATACTATTCACAATCGCACAATTGCGAGCATTAAATATTTCTCTAAACTAAATCTAATCAGTAATCGACAATCGAATTATTTAACAACCCAATGACAGTATCTCAGTACAACCTCCCGATTTTCAAATGGAGTTATGTGATTTACAATCAGACTGTTTTCTTCAATCAAAAGTAAATCTGCCTCCTGAAGAGTTTTGGAAACTGTGTTCACAAGAAAAATTCTCAACATTACGGAATTTTTCTCTTGAAATTTTGTCATTATTTGGCGGTACGTATATTTGTGAATCGGCATTTTCTACATTGAATTTAATAAAGTCGAAATCAAGAAACCGTATTCACGATTCGTCTTTAGAATCGTGCATCAGATTAGCCACCACAGGGTGTTCAATTGAAATTGATAAATTGGCTACTGAAAAACAATGCCAATCATCACATTAATAGTTTTTTTTTTTTGTAATGTATTATTTTAATTTTTAATAATAATTAATTATTTGTGTATTATATAAAATAAAATACAAATAGGTAATAATATAATTTTTTTCATCTGGCGGCCCTGGTGTTTTAATGAAAGTGTAAATTGGCCCGCCAACTACAAAAGGTTGGACCACCCAGATACATAGATGGTGAAATAATGAAATTTAGAGATCAGATTGTTTTGGAAAAAAATAGTAAGTTAATTAATTTTTTGATTTTAATATATTATCTAATTTGTATAAGTTGTATAAGTTTAATGTTTATACTGGTGTTATATGAAGATTTATTTCAAAGAGTATAAAATATATTGTTATTTGGATAATATTATTATACTTCGTAGTATAGTGGTAGGAGATAAATTTTCTTCATCTGTCTTTTTGACTAAATGGTGTATGTTAATTATTTTAAATTTTCAATAATAAGTTATTAAGTTTCAATAATATGTACTAATGTTTGCCGTATTATAACTATCATTTGTTCATTACCACTTGTGTTGTATGAAAAAATAAGTTTTTACAATTTAGGTAGGTACCTATGTTATAATGGATGTATGCATGGTTGAAATATACAAGGTTATTGCATATATACCCCTTCTCTACCAAATATTTGATAATAACAAAAATGGCAGCGTAAAGGGAGCCAATCATAATCGAGTAATTTCTATGATAAGAAAAATTGATATAATTGTAATTTGTGATATCCCTTTACGCAGCCATTTTGTATCTGATGATAACAATTTTTGTCGATATGCAATAACCTTATACCATTGATTAAATATACATAGATAGCCCACGCAACGTTAATAACTTTTAATGAAAAATCGAGGTATAGGGAGCCTGAATTCAGAGAGCGCTAGAGTAGTTTTCGACAATATCACAATCGTGGTGGTAACCACGATGGTAGTATTTGGTAGCTCATGATGGTATTTAGATTTACTTAACAATTTATGATAAGCGGTAAGTGATAACATTTAATTTAATAGTTAACTGACAAAAACAACTGTCTTATTGTCTTATGTCTAATTCGACTATGCTCTGACAACTATAGACTCTCTATACCTACCTTACCTCGCGTTATTGTGCAGTTATTGTATATTATAGTCATTCTCCGTAGTTATTTGTACCTATATTAATATTATGTCGCGCGGTTGTGGTAGTAAATTTGTGTACATGGACTGTGGTAAATCGGCTCGTAATAATCCAGATTTGACGTTCCGTAAATTTCCAACTAATGAGGACATTCGTAAAAAGTGGATTTTGAGTTCAGGTAAGGACAATTATATTAGAAAAATAATGGAACATAATATTTTAGAATGGTAATAAAATACTAAAAAATGTGTTATTTTTATCAAAATTAAACTACAAGTTTTATACTTGTAATTAGCTTAATTCAATCAAATTTTAAGGGTATGACTTGATACCTAGTAATTTAAAAAACTGATACATATTATGTGTTGTCTTGTGTGTATAAGACTGATAAATAATAACACACTAACTACTTACTGTTTAGTGTTTGGTAAATAACTAGGTAGGTATTCTCTTATAATTTTATCAAATTATTTAAATTGTATTTTATTTCTGGTATTCTATGAAAATGAATGTCGTGGTATTGATTAAATATACATGTAGGTACCTACAAATGTACATTTAATTAATCGTTGCGAGTAACACAATATCAATGTAATAAGCATAGCTAGGTATTGATAGCTAGCTATAATATAATTATAAGATAAATTTCTCTGTAGTTTAAAACTTAATAAAGGGAATGAATACCTTATTCTTATTAATATTTTATTCAAAAACTATTTCATGTTAAGTACATCAGTTATTTTCTATAGGCGGTATACTGCTCTTTAATCTTTATCACATTTTGGTAGAATGTAAAAAAATATATTAGCCTTTTGATAAACGGCTAACATTTGAATTACTTAAGTTAACTACCTACCTAAATATTTTTTGTTATAATACTATTAATATTTACCTATAGCTTTATTGTATTGATAAAAATCATAATATGTGGTATTGAGTGAAGTCGCTTACTATGGCCAATTTGACTTGACACTTGGACTAGGCCATAGGTGACAACTTACAAGTAAAAATTTTAAATTTTGTACTAAAATTAAAATTTTTTATTTTAATTAGGTAATGTTACTCTACTGAGTCTCACGCCAAAAGAATTATCATGTCGATACATCAGCGACACTCATTTTGTAAATACAGATTACACTAACAAAAATAAAAGCAGATTAAACAAACATGCAGTTCCTACTCAATATACAGAAATCGGAAATTTTCATGTTACCACACCTACTAATGTCTACGTTCTAACACCAAATAAAATTCAACCTTCCACTAGTAACTTATCCACAGTTGGTTCTACATCTTCGACTCCAGTATTGACACCAACAACAAGAAAATTCATTGAAGAATCACATGTGCCAATAAAATTACACCCTAAAAAGTTATTTAGTGGTGATAAAGTTTCAAAACTAAAATTTGCTTTGGAACAAAAAAAAAACAAATTAACAGTAAAAATGTATCCCTGTTTAGATTGAAAAATAGGTTAAGATTAATGAAAAATGGAAAGCAGACTACAATTAATATTGTAGATTCATTACAATACCCATCAAAAGACTCTAAAGTACTTGTAAAAATGCAGACATTGAGAGCTAAATCATCAAGAAAACCTTTCACAAAAGCAGAACAAAATTTTTCCCTGAGTTTATTTTACAAATCACCGAGTACTTACAAATTTCTAAGAAATAATAAGAAAATAACTTTACCTGGCATGTCAACAATTCGTCGGTGGATTGGTAATTCAAAATTCAGACCGGGATTTAACTCAGGACTATTTCGACAATTAAAAAAAAAATGTGAATCAATGAGCGAAGATGAATTATACTGCACATTAATATTTGACGAAATGAAGATCAAAAACTATCTTGAATATTCTAAGTTTCTAGATTGCGTTGAGGGGTATGAAGATTTGGGACCGAAAGGCCGTACGAATAAATTAGCTGGTCAAGCCATGGTGTTTATGATACGTGGCTTATATTCATCATGGAAAATGCGTATTTGTTATTTTTTACCAGCAACATCAGTAAAAAATTGTATATTGAGTGAGTTGTTAGTGGAGGTAATTAAACGGTTATTAGATTGTGGATTAGTTAAAGCTGTAATATGTGACCAAGGCACTAACAACGTAGCAGCACTTAAACTACTGAAAGTTACTAAAGACAAGCCTTTTTTTGAAGTTAATGAAAGACGAATTTATTCCATTTTTGATACTCCGCATTTATTTAAAAACTTACGTAACCATTTAAAAAAAAGCAATTTCATATTTGAAGGCAAAGAAGTTTCTTTTCAAGACTTGAGAGATGTTTATGACATTGATAAACATAGTTGTACTAGTTGTTCTTTATTAAAAATTACTGACAATCACATTAACCCAGGGCCATTTCAATTGATGTCATGTAAATTAGCTATGTTTAGTAATACAATGTCTACAGCTATAAAAACCAGTGTTTACACGGGTCAGCTGAAGTCTAAAACAGCTATACAGACAGCTAATATGATTAAGTATTTCAATGATTTACTAGATGTACTAAATAGTATGAGTTTGTACCATTCTAATCCATTTAAATGTGCTTTATCCACCGAGAGACCCGAGCAACTAAAATTTCTTCAAAAAGCAATAATAACATTTGAAAATTTAAAAAAGAAAACTTCTACCAACAAAGGGAAACAAGAAATCAGACCTGTGTGCTTTGATGGTATGTGCTGGACCTTGAATGCTATTTTAATGCTCTATAAAGAACAACAAGACATGGGATTCACATACATTTTGACTGGACGCCTCAACTCTGATGTAATAGAAAACACATTTTCTATATTTAGACAAAGAGGAGGATATAATAGGTAAAATATGCCTTGAATTCTTATATAACATAAAAGTTGAATATTTTAAGATGTCAATAATTAATAAAATTTTGATGTTATTTCAGAAATCCAACGGCAAGAACTTTCCGCACAACGTTTAGAATTAATGCAAAAATGAGTTTAATGAAACCATCTAGTTCTTCTAACTGTGAGCCAGATGATGACATCCATTTAATGACTCACTCTGTAAATAATGACATACAAATAGATGGAGATACTAGTGAGTCTTCAATATCATCCATTGAATCACCCGACTCTTGGAGAATGGAAAGCATTCAATTAGAAACCAGTGGTTACTTTGGAAAATTGTTCAAATACGTATTTTGCTGGTTACCGAGCAATGAAATGTATATTAAAATTTCCCTGCTCAAATTGTGAACAGTTAATGGTGAAATCTGATTTTTCAATTACAAATAAATTAGATTTATTAATATTTTGTAAAAACTATGATTCAAAAACGTCTGAAATGCATCTGAAAGTACCTACTTATGAACTCACGCAGTTTATTATTTTGGCTCAAAAAATCCTTGCAGATATATTAGAAAAAAAACCACATAGAAAAAAAATAGCCCAATTTGCTGAAAAAAAAAATAAAATACGAATTATTTAGCTTATTATTATGTTAACGAAACTTGTATTCCACATATTGAATTTTTAATCAAACATCTAATTATATGTAAACTTTTTAGAAATTTTAACTGGATTTCAAAAAACATTAAGCATGTAAGAGTTGAAAAATCTCAAAAAAAATTAAAAATTCTTAAAAATATTTGAAATAGATTTTGTGTATATTATATTCATTGATTAAATATGCTATTAACTGTAAACTCTCAAATTGAATATTTTTATTTACCTAGTTACATTTTTTTTTTTATAAAACTCAAACTTTTGAATTTGTACCTCAATATTATATGATGCTTATATATAATCACACAATTATTTTTGTAACTATAGAACTTGAAGTATCAACAAGTATTACGGATATTGACATAATAAATGAAGTATACCAAAATTATGCTAGAGAAATAATGTGGACATTGGATGAAATACCTAAGACATTAATTCTGCATGGACGTACCTTTTACCTGAGGCAGGGCCGGCGCTACAAATTGCGGGGCCCCGTGCAAAATAGTTGAAATAAAATAATACACAACAATATTAATGTTTAATATATACTCTTTATTTTATAGTTATATACATAAAATAAATGTACACAATAATATAATATATTATATTATTTATTATTGATTATATATTTTATTATGATTTTTTTCTTGACTTTTCATTTGCAAAATCATTTATAAGGGTGTCATAATTGATAGTTTCAGCTATATCTTTTTCAATGGATATTGTTGAAAGTCCAGTTAGTCTTGTTTGTGACATAGTGCTTCTTAGATAGTTCTTAATTAATTTCAATTTTGAAAATGATCTTTCAGCAGAAGCCGATGTGATAAGTATAGTTAACATTATTCGTAGAGCTACAGTTATGTTTGGAAACGAACCATTTAATTTTTTTAGTATGGAAAGCGATTGAAGTGCAGTAGTGTTTATTTCCATGAGAGATTTAAATATTTGAAGTTCATGATATAACTCATTACCGTCAATAGGTATCTTTGTGCTCGCCATCCATGAGGTATATATGAAGATCTTTGCAATTTTTCATTAATTCGTCGTCTTCCATTTCTTTAAGCTTTCCAATGTGAAATAGGAATCCAAACTTTTCATTATAAATCTTAAATTGATTAAAACGTAAGTTTAGAGAACTTAATGCTTGATCTATAATAATAATAAAAAACGTAGTACGAAATATAGTTTCACCATCAGCCAGTGGCGGTTTTCCTGGGGAGGCAAGGGAGGCAGTGCCTCCCCTGAAAATAAGAGAAATATATTTTAAATATAAAATATTGTTTTCTTATATTTTCAAATATATTCACTATTATAAAAGGGAAATTAATAAAATAAATATTTAAATTATGTATTGAAGGAATTATTTAAAGTCCGTGCCCAGTTTCGGTCTTTAAAATATAAGACCGTGGTGCCTATATGTAAAAGACTGCCCAGTGACCGTGCGCGAACAGGGAATACCTATATTATTAATATTGTTTATAGAATAAACTAATAATATACTGTAAATTACCACGAACAATATACTAGGCTACGGCTGCCCCTCCATACATCCCGGCGTCGGGAAGTCGACGACGGCTGCCGGCTTCCCACTTTTACAGGAGGCAACCGCCGCTGCCGTTATTAATACGTTACATGTGTACACAAATTTACGCACACAGACGCACATAAAATGTGCAAGTAGCGCATGCGCGATTCTCTGTGGAGACTGCACATAACCGTTGCCTCCGTCGGAAAACGTCACTGCGCCTCAGCGGCTGACTACTAATTTGGGAACAAATAGAGTTTAGGTATTAAACATGACGTGTACACTGTACAACTATTGTAGTTAATCTTTAGATTGTTTATGATGTAAGAGTTAATTTCTACCACGGATTATTGTACGTTATCAATAAATAAGTTATTATCAATAGCAATTGATAATTGTATAATTTATTATTATTAAAATATAATAATTGACAATTGTATTATCATTAATGGCGTTTAATAACCGAATTGATATTATGATGATTATTATGTTCATTATCTATGTTAATAGGATTATTCAGATTATTCAATATTTAAATTTTATTATTGAATTATTCTATTATCTGTGTGACAGGCGATAGGTACTGTGGTCTGTGAGTGTATTAAAGCAATCAGTTTTTATTGTTCCTTAAGGTATTTTTTCATTTTTAATTGTTTAGAAGGGCGCAAAATTGTTGCCTCCTCAAAAATTTTATGCCAGAACCGCCACTGCCATCAGCAGCAGAATTGTCTTCGCTTTCATAGTTAAACATACGTGCCTTTTTTCGTAATCGGCTTAATTTAAATATCTGTGGAACTTCTGCAGATTTTGCTAAAATATTAGCTTCTAATTTAGCTTTTTCAAAACTATTTTCACGGTATTCTTCAAAAAAATCCATAAGCCCTTTTAATAAATTTTCTGATCCGTTTCTATACCTTGTAAACTCTTACTTACAATATTGGTCTTGAGTAAGATATCGTACCAAATTACTGTACTTAGAGTAAATTCATAACAACTTATAGATTTTAATAATGACTGAGACTCACTCTTAAACATTCCGTCAGTAGTAGTATTAAATAATTCTTTTAATGCATCGGTAAGTTGTTTAAATTGGAATCGAATGGACTTTACGCTTTCTAATCTACTTTCCCATCTTGTTTCTGCCCATTTTTTAACTGTTAACAGGTTACAGTGTTTTTTAAGTATATCCCAGCGTTGAGTTGAAGATGAAAATATTGAATAAATCCTTTCAACTGTTCCAAAAAATAATAAAGCTATGGTTGAACTATTTGCTGCATCTTTGATTAATAAATTAAGGTTATGTGCTGCACAAGGCGTAAAAAAAGCTCTTGGATTTTGATTTAGTATGCGACTCTGAACTCATTTATATTGACCAATCATATTTCTACCATTGTCGTAAGCATGCCCTCTACAATTTTGTAAATCAATATCATAATGTTGTAATTGTTCAATTAAAACATTGGCTAAACAAAAACCTGTTGTTGACTCAATGTTGATAAAATCCATAAAAAACTCATTTATTTGCGGATCGCACATTTCGTTTTCAAACTCCATATTAACTATACGAATAATAATTGAAAGCTGTTCTTGCCTACTTATATCTGGCGTAGTATCCATGATTATGGTAAAATATTTAGCTGATTTTATAAGATGAATTATTTTAGTTTTTATTGCAACGGCCATAAATTTAATTAAATGTTCCTGTATATCATGACCAAGATAATGCACATGTGTTTCGTGATTTTAATTTTATTTAAATGCTCTCCCATAACTGGGTCAAAATTTCCAATCATTTCGATAAGGCCCAAGAACTTTCCATTATTTTTTGTAAAGATTACATCTGACGTACCTCGAAAAGCCTCATTGTGTTTAGCTAAGTAGTGAATAGCTGCTATAATCCTTTTTAAAACATTTCTCCGATATGTTTTTTCTCTTTCAATAATTTCTAAATTAGTTTTATCAATGGTAGTCATTTTTTGTATTCTAATTTTTAAATCAAACCACTTTTCTGTGCACCTAAAATGTGTTAAGGATCGTTCATGTTCAATCTTTTTGGTTCCTAAATGACTCCAATCATTTGTGCCAATTCCACTTAAGCTACCATAGACAGAAAGACCAAATAACTTACAACAAAAACAAAATACGCGATCTTTAGATATTGAATATACCAACCAATTTCTATCAACTATTTCACCATTGGGTAACTTTCTATAGTAAAAATTGATTGAAAATCGTCTGTTAACTTCTTTTGCACTCGAAGATGAAATAATTACACGAGAAGGAAAATTAAAATTAATCATTCTCTTAGGACCTAATTTTACTATATTTGTTCTTAAATCTTGGCTAATAGAAATTGGCCAATTTGCAGGGTCATCGTACATATTGGAATCATTCATAGCAGTATTTGTTAATATTATTTTGGATTCATTTGAAATTAATTTACAGGATAATATTTCTTGAAATTCAACAGATTTGATTCTTTAAAATTACTTATTATAGTTTGTGGTAACTCAGAATCTTTATTTAATGCTTTTGATGACTTTAAACAAATGGGTGATAATTCAGGTGATTTTTCTCTTTCTAGTTCTAGATTTTCTGCCTCAGAGTTAACTTGGGAAATAGTTGAGATTTTAGTAGCTAATATTACATCACTCTGACTATCTAACTTATCGTTTTCTTTACTTAAAAATTTAAGAAATGATCCTTGCTGTGTTTTTAAAAAATCTTATTTTATTTGTTTCTTTTCTCTTTTTTTACACCCCGATTCATATGATCTGAATCTATCGCGATCTCGATTAGACATTATGTTGAATTATACCTAATAATAAATTTTATAATATTTTTTTAATAATAATGTTTTTTATTACCTATAGTTAATAAAAGTAAAAATCAGAATGTAAAATAATGATTATTAAACTAAATAATTATATTTATTAATAAGTGTCATTAACACATAAATACACTCCAGATTACATAAAAATAATACAATAAGAATGTTTACTTTTTAAATAATTTAAAATGTAATGCCTTTATGTTTTGTTGTATAAACTAAATAAATGAAATATAATATTAATAATAAAAAAGTTATTTACCTATAGTGTCTGCCGGTTGTATGAATATTATAAATATTAATATATTATAATATTATTCGCGTGTCTCTACACTTGTAATGCGTGTGCGCAAATGACAGATAAATCATACGTTCATAAATGAAACAATAATATCAGTAGACACAAGTAAGTTAGAAGATACCAAAATAGAATTATCAACATGACAACATTCGACATAGTCTATTTATACTGTTGACGCCACAATCAACGTTTGCACCTGCACGCCGTGTCCACCACCACAGGCCCGATAAGCTTATCTGTCGGCCGACCGGTGACGGCGGCGGTGACTCCGCGTACGCTTCTCCAGTACCGGTGTGGTTGCCCCGACGAGTGTGTCGCGTTCGGCTGCTCGTACAACCATGAGTCGTACGCTTGTAACAGTGTAATACGCATGCAACCGTCGTCAGTCCGAGTTTTCGCCGTACGACTGAAATTCGCTCGGTTTACGCATTATCGCCCGTCCCTCGTCGCAGTGCGAATGCATTACCTAAGTGGTTTTACGGCTCATCATTGTCGCCCGTCCGCGAAAGCGCAGCGCGAGCCAGCCGTTCGAGTAGTATATAATATTATCATTGGCACACACGCACCTACACGTGATATCACACCGTCGTCATAAACCAGCTGTTCCGCCGCGGTGCCATATCACCATCGTCAGGTCGTACCGTGATAGTATTGTTATTATTGTTTACCTTATTATTATACTTATTATTGAATTATCTATATTTTATATGTGCTGTAGTTATTACGGTGGATCGTCTGTGAACGCCTGAGTTAGGGGTACTAACATAGGTTAAGGCGTCATTTGTATTATTATTATTATTATTATTACTATCGAATATTATTTACGTATTACTATATATTTTATATCTTCATTCTTTTATTAATTATCTCCTTCATATTCCTATATTGTTGGTAATCTCCTGAGCAATAATATGTCGGGCGTACCAGCCGCAACATATACTCTTTAGTTAATCAATGCATGTACAGCCGACACCACGAAAATACCCATAATTATTTGTTAAATACTATCAACAATAATATTATAAATATAATAATAATAATATTATTATTACAAGTATTTTAATAAGTTATTATGTCAATAACCAATATTTATAAAAATATAGTACCTACATAAGTACTGTTCTCTAGGATATCACTAAACTATTATTTCAACTGTAGTTTAAAATATAATATTTTTATTAATAATGTAATATTTTCTAAATTATAATATTTATTCAGTAATGATTTGTTTTTCTGGTATTTTTTTCCGCGGGGACCTGTGCAGATGCACCGGTTGCACTGCCCTTGCGCCGTCCCTGACCTGAGGGGAACTATTATCTTTAATAATGGTTTACGAACAGGCCTCAGAGTCACAAGTGGTCACTACAAGGCATTTGCATGTAGAAAAAATGGTTATTGGGAAGTAACAAGATAATTAAGATAGTATCAGTCAGCCAAAATCAACACGAAATAATGTAGAGATTATAATTTATACACTTTAATAATATCTATAATACAATTATAATTTTAATATCAAAAAGGTTTAAAAGAAAAGGTAACAAATATTTAATATTTTTAAAAGTTTAAAATATATTTTATAAAATTAATTAACATTGTACATATTTTGTAAGATAAATATATTGCTATATATTGCGGCGAATACTTGTACCTAAAGCAATACAAACTATAGGTACCACAGCAACCGCATAGTAAAATATGGTTTTTTCGTGTCTGTGGGGGTGTACAAAATTGTACAAAATAATGTACATAATACTGTGTCATCGAAAATTGAATTTGTTCGATTTTAGTCAAAGAGAGTGCTGGGGAAACGTTTTAAATTGAATTTACGGGACTCATAACGTATCACACAATGTTCATAGTCTATTACACATAACATCTGATTATGAGCGTTATGGACCATTGGATAAATGTAGTTGCTACCCATTCGAGAACTATATGAAAGAAATTAAGTCAATGTTGAGGAAGCATGAAAAACCATTGCAACAGTTAATTAACCGTTAAGAACCTAACCTAACCGCGAACAAAAATATACTAAAATTCACTCCTCTAATGCACTAAAAACTTGTAAAAGTTTTACTTTAAAAAAAAATTCATAAAAATGGTCCACTGCCAGATTTTGCAACTATTACTGGATAACAATATTCATGTCTAATTTTTAATAATTTTAAAATGAGAATGTTTGATGTGGGGGGGGATCAAAATACATTTGTAGGGTAAATTTGTGGGGGCCTCTACCCCCACAGCCAACACCCCCTTATCTATATTTTGTATAATTTAATAGCTCAACATATGTAAATATAATCATTCTATATTACATAACATTATACATTTACAAATATGTTTTAAAATGTTTTAATATTTTACAATATTATGTCCATATTCCTAGGCTTTTTGGCAAGTGCATCAATGACCTTTTCATTTTAAAATGTAATATCATTATGAATTGCCAACATTGCCAGACCATTAAGTCTTTTCTACAAAAAAAATTAAAACATTTTTCTCATTAGATATTATGAAAATGTATTTTATTAAGTACAGGTGCACAGCTATTATAATTACTAACCTCGGACATACTGTTTCGAAGATACGTTTTTATCCTTTTAAGACTGGAAAACATTCTTTCTGGCGTACTTGTAGAAACAGGAAGTGTGTATAGTATTTTTAAAATAAAATGAACATTTGGATAAATATTGGCATTACACACATGTAATGCTTCAATTGCAGTTTTCGGAATATCGTTTATTCGCTCAAGTTTTATCTTCCTCAATTTCAATTCTGCAATTGAGTTGTTCACATCCAAAGAAGGTGAATAAAATTCAAATAATTTTCTAAATGATACCTCCTCATTAGAAGTTAATGTATAGGAAAATAGACTTTGAAATCCTATAAAATTTGACATATATACATAAACCATTTAAGGTTGATTTTAATAATATAGATTGATTACATGAATATTTTATTTCAGTGATTTGTTTTTAATTTTATAGAAACTAGGTAGGTACCAATTTAATTAAAAATGATAATAATGATTTAATTTAATATAGGTAGGTACCTTTAAAAATTTCAGAATGGATTGAAAATCATTCTCCTAGTAAAGTTGTTGTATAAAAAAGTCCAGGTAGGGTATAAATACTGACACTTTGTAGTATTCTTCAACACTTAAATTGGGATCTGGATTTGCTCGATTTACTTGTCGTTTAGATATTCTTTTAGTACTCAAGTCTATATCTATAATTACTAACATCTCCTATTACAAATGTCAAATATAAACATAATTCTTTTCATATAATTCATATAATAATATACTTTATTTTAGTATACTTACTTTTGCAAGCAAAAACAATTTGTGGAATTCAGTATCACAATTTAATCTGATATTTTCTAATACATTTATAATATCTTCAGCAAGGCTTACTGCTTCTCTCAAATCAATTTGTTCTTTTTATAGCAACTTACACAATGGTAAACCAAAAGAAAAAACCAATGAAAAAATATTTTATTATAAAATAAAATAAATTATATTTATTAATTACTATTTACTTGTATAACTTGTAAGGATATAAGAAATTCTGAATCAATAGCTTTTAATAGTATATTAGCTTCCGTTGCTGTGGAATCATTCCAATTAGAAATATTTTCTAATGATTCAACTACAAATGCAAATAGTTCAATGAAATCTGTTACCGCATCATAACGCTGCACCCATCGTGTAGCACATAATCTTTTTAAAGTTTTAACCTTAGGATCCTCATAACTATTTTCAATGTTGGAGGATATTTTTTTTTGATAATGGCCTGAACACCTTTATAATGGCCAGACATGTTGCTTGCACCATCATATCCTTGACCATATAAGTAATCTAAATTAATTTCACAACTATTCAGACCTATTTATAAAATATAATAACCATATACAATTATTAATTTATTAAAAACATAATATCATTTTAATTTACCGTTGAGTATTGATTCCGCTAAATCACAACCAGTTAAACTGTTAATAGTAATAAATTTCAGGAATCTCTCATGGATACAATCGTTATCGTCAACATATCGAACACACATAGCCATTTGTTCAATAGTAGAAATATCAGTAGTCTCATCAACTAAAACTGAGAAACATTTTGAAGCATTTACATCCTTAACTATTTTTCGCAGCATAATGTCCCCACATGCCGTTATGATTTCATTTTGGATTTTAGGAGTTAGGTATTCGTTTCGTCCTTCACTTATAATGATATGCTTTAACATCTCATCACCATATGCTCTATACTTTAATATGGCTCTAAAGTTGCCTTGATTTAATGAACATTCCACTATAATATGAAAAATTTATATTAAGGTTGAGTTGAATGGTAGCATTATTATAATAGGTAATGCTATAACATTATTTAATTTTAAACATACTATCAATTTTTCCATAATCTTTATGCCCTCGTAGAGCAATCTCTTGACGACCACAAAGTATGACACAATCAACGATTGGAATGAGTCGCTCTCTATTCGCCTTGAATTCTTAAACAAAAAAAAATATCAAAGTAAGTAAATACTTGCAGACTTAAGCTAATAAATAATTAAATACCTATCTGTATCCAGTCGTTTTACTATTGTTGGCTCTTTTTTTAAATATATTTTTAAAAATTCATCAGATTTCAAAACAGAAAATGAGTGGTACTCTAATGCAGAATGAATTCGAAATACCTATCATTTAACTAAAATTATAACAATATAATAACATGTATTCACAGGGAAATAAAATTAAAATTAAAATAATATTAAATTATAAGGGATTAAAAGTTAAAACATTAATATATTCAATTATACCTCTTTAGCTTTTGTTCAACTATCAAATACTTCAGTAACCAAATATTTTAAAGGTTGATTTCCTATTCCACCGGTTTTTGCAAAAACAACACAATGCTTACAAAAAGCTCCACCTTCAACTTCCGAATAAACAAGCCAATTGAATTCGTTCAGCCATTTATGCTGAAATTTTAAACCTCTTTTTTTGTTTTTTTTTCATTTAATGGAAATACGTAATTATGTTTTGGTAACAATAAATTGGTAAGTACCTACAGGTTTTAAACAGAAAATAATAAAAACAATTACAATGTAATTTATATTATATTATGATATATTGGTAGGTTTTAACTATAGTTCGGACTAAATCTGATATAAGGCATTAGCATTCGAAAAGCTTACGGTATTTTTTTCTTCGTCCGATAACAAATCACGTTTAATAAACAAAGCAATGTCATTTTTACGAGCATCAAAATGTTCCCTCTAAAAAATTACGAAGCACAATCTAATTTATTAATTTTAATGCAGTGTTAGCAGGCAGGAGTCAAGCTACAGGTATACCATAGAACGATAGAACAATAGGTACCTACTGTACCTTATTTATTTCTTGGACAAGCTTGAATCAAATTTTATTTTCAACATGATAATTTTTACGTGATACATCATCAGATTTCTCTATGTTTTCCTTAAATAATAAACAAGAAAATGTATAGGTAAAATCGAATTAAATTGTTATTAAATATTAGGTAGGTATTATTAACTATTATTATAATATTATCATAAATTATTAAATTCTATTTTTTTTTTAATAAACTCATTTAAATGATTTATAATAATTAATATGACATAACTAATAGTTATTGAATAAACTGCAGTTACTGCAATTATATTTTTAATAGGTACTTTTTTTAACTGGTGATAATTTAATTTTGCATAATTTTAGCGTGAGTTGTAATGCTAATTATAATAAGTTGAATACGTCAATACGTCGTACATAATATTTAAACATTTAATTCCTGGTCTAATAATGTTTAGTATTTTAAATAGTAATACTTACGTCAGGCCCAGGCTTCTTTTTTAAAAAATTCAATAAAGTACTGCTAGTTGCTGGTAATTTTCTTTTTTTTTGCTCCATTTTGCTTTTAGCTTATAAAAATATAACTGACACTGTGAATATGTGTGAATGACACGGTGTCACGGTATGTATACCTACTGTGTAGTGTTTACTGTTTATACGTAATCGCAATAATTTATGTAGATACTTTGTGTCGGCGCGCGTTCTTAGTACCTACTATCTATGGATATTGTCTATTATTCGTTCTACGAAATGTAAATCTTGAAGTTACATTTTTATTACCTATTATATAATGTTTATGGAATGGTGGTTTTTTCCATTATCGGATTAATTACCATTTATAATCTATTCAAAATTAGGTACAGTATGTGGCAAGGCACCCAATGTTTATTAATAAATAATAATTAAAATGAATCAGACCATTTATTTTGAAATCATGCTTATCGTTAACGGTTAAAGATTTATAGATATTGTTCGCGCCGAGGTAGCAAAATAACGGTACGTCCACACCGACCGATACACATACACGCACACAACACATTTTTATATGGTTTTTATTTTTATAATGTATATTTTTGTATTAATTATATGTGATTGTGAGTTATTATGTAATATGTAGATCATCGCCGCCGCTGCACCGGCTGCGCGATTATCATTAACACGGCCGTCGTAATTTTTTTTGTCTTCCTCCGTCCGTCGTCGTGAGCGAACACCGTCGCGGATAGTATTATACTATTATATATTTTGTAAAGGCACGAATTGCCAAAAGGTTGCATTTTATTGTAAGGCGCGAATCGCTACGTAAAATTATTATATATTTTGTAAGGGCACGAATTGCCAAATTATTATTATACGTGTGCGGGCGCGAATCGTCACGGTGTTTATTTACTTTCTTGTAAGGCGAGATAGTCGCCAGTGTATATTGCTGTCAAATTATTAATTTATATACGGTGTATTGTGCATTATTATTATTATAGCATAGGATAGGTAGCAGCTGGCCAGCCGAGCACCGTCATATCCGTGAGTTTTATTATTATTATTATATTTTGTATTTGCAATTATTTAGTTAGGTCAGAAGGGCCATATTTATATTATTATTATTATCTTGGTTGGCTATAAGAGCTGTTATTATTATTATACATTTTTTACCTGTTGGGCCAAAAGGGCCGTAATTTACTTTCTATATTATTATCTATATTTCTATATTTTAGTGTTGCTGTGATTTCTATATTTTTGTGAATTTATTATTATTGTGAATTATACAGCAACATCAACCTTTTACCAGCAACCGTGTTACCCATTATTTTCCAGAGTTACCTTTTATCAATATTTTATAAGCTTACACACCCTCACATATACACACTCACACACCTACCACACACTAGCACTCTTCTGGTTTTGCTCGGCGACCCCGTCCATCTCCTCTGAGTCGCTATACATATATACACACAAACACACAGGTCGGTCGGTGTGTGAACGTTGCGTACAAGTATTGGCGACCGGGCACACGGACTATAATTGTTTTCGTTCCCGGCGCGAACAGATATCTTATAGATAGATTTATACGGGTAATATTTAAGTATACACAACTTCTAAACTTCTTTTTTTTTTTTTTTTGTTTTTTTTTTTAGTTTCGTAATAATTTATAAGTTTTTATTTGAACTATTTGTAGGTATAAGACAATATATAAATACAGCTCATGGGGGGGATCTATCCCCCATATCCCCCCCCCGTAATTACGCCCCTGCATGACACATGTTTACTTGAAATGTTCTGAATTTTTAGGTGGTACGAGAACCAGGAGTACCTACCACTAATTACGTATATTTTTTTCATTGCGTAACCTCCATACCGGAGGTCACAACTTTTCTAAGATTCCCCTCCCTAATTACGCCTATGATTTAGCATGTAACATTGGACTATGATATATAATAGCTGCTCCCAATTTTAAGTTAACCTTATGTATTAACTATTTCATTTCACAATCTCATAACTACAAAAAAAAGTTTTACTTCATAACACTCATGCATGTTACATGGTGAACATATTAATTTCATGTACGTATTTTATTTATTTTATAAAATTACATGCTTAACATATTGGCGATTTGAAACATAAGTAAGAAGAACATAACTGAATGCAGCTAAAGCACAGTTTCAGCCAAGTACTAGTTTCAGTAGTCCCTTAGAAAAGTGGTTCCAGAGCTTAGGCAACCCATATACGGACGTGGAAAGGAATTGATCGACATAATGGAAGTTGACGGTCACCAGTCATCAAGATACTTAGAAAATTTAGAGCAAGCTCAATATCGAAAGTAGACATTAATCATAATCTAAAGATTGTCGTCGAGTATTCGCTTGGCATCGCCAATTGCCTGTTCCCGGTTTTCACAAGCCCTTCTCAACGCTTCCACCTCGTTATTAACCGCTGTGTGTGTGTGCCGCTTAATGGTCTTCATATCCTCATGCAGCATCGCTTCGCCGTCGAATTTTGTCCGCTGCACCTCAAGTGCAATGTGGTCGTGGAATTTACGCTGTTCAAGCCCCTCGACCTCAGTCACCAACATTGATACACGCTCATTCATTGCTCTTGCGTCAGTCTCTAATCCACCGTTTCTAGCTACCATGCATTTGAGCTGGCTTGACGTGTCTAGCAAATTTTCAGTCAACCGGATGCGCTCGATTCCTTGTTCCGCGAGCACAGATCGTGTACAGTTAAGTTCAGCTTCACTGGTCGCTCTCAGTTCACTGAATTCTTTGGTTACTTTCTTAGACCTAGCCTTCCATTCAGCTACAGTGGTGTTTGTATGTTCCAGTTCCTTGTGAACAGCTTCAGCAGCCTGGTCGACCCGAGTCAGTTGCTCCTTGGCAGCTTTCATGAGCCCCTCCAGTTCTGCTTTCTGGACCTGGTACTCAGACGTCATTTCTTCGACGGTTCGATAGTTGGTAACATTATGTTGCTGTATCTTGACCAGTCTTTGGTTCTCAGACCACGCATCCGCCTCTTTGTTGTTAAAAATGCAACGCAACTTGTTCCCTTCAGCTGTCTTACAAACGATACCATCTTCTAAGTTACATAGATGCCGTTTCAGTGATATCTCACATTCCTGCATTCCAGAAACCCAATTGTAGTTGGATTATATACACAAAACTAGCTGTGCATTTTTATATTTAATTACGTTTAAAAATGAAATATCATCATTGAGTTGGGAAACCAACCATAATTTTGAAAAACATCGTATTTTATTCTAAAATCAGTTATGTTATTTAAATAAATGCATGTACTGCATTATGTACTAAATTTTATTTTTTTTGACAGTATTTATTATTTATGAATTGTAGGTACCTTAACTTAAAACAAATTATATTGTGTTAATTGTGTGCGTTAATTACACATTATCTTTAAAAATCAATAATTCAAGTTTTTTTCAAACCAATAGAATTCCTATTCTTAATATTACGTCCTCAATAATTGGTCAGTTAATATTATAAATTTAATTTTTTTATATTATAAATTATTATTATCAAAATAAATCGTATGTTCCACAATTTGAAAAAAATAGTAGGCACATACCTACTTTAATTTATGAATAAGGAAAAAACTATACACTAAAGAACAGAAACGACATAGAATGAAAAATTGGCAGTTTATATAAATATGAATTATCAAAATTTTTCGAGTCTTTTTTATAATGAGTAGTTTCATTAAAACAAACAACAGCTAAAAACCCAATACGTAATATGAAATTATTAAAAACTGATGTTTTCTTTAATAGGTAAAATTTAAAAATTGTATCAATGTATATTCGGTGTTAAAAGTGTTTGAGTAGATTTTAAATTAAAAAAACTTTTTGGGTTTATTAACTTAAAAGTATTCGATTAGTATTCTAACCTTCGTCTGAAGGTATAATTTTACAACGTTATCAGGCGGGACAAGTAAAAGTTTGTTAATTTTTTTATTTATATTGACCCTAACCTTGTACAGATATACCTACAATCATCTGATGACGAGAACTATATACCAAATGCAGACCGCAGAAGAGTCAGACATTGAACAAGAAATGGTTATAGAGCAGGCCGAAGAATATGACTCAGAAGAAAGCACTGAAGATGACCTATCTCGAAGTTTTGAAAATATTTGGGTGTCTAAAGATAAAACTGAATGGCGTAGTAATCCACTACCCAGTTCTCAAGTAAGATTTCGTAATATCTTACGACAAAGGGGTAGGCCTGCAAATTTCAGTAATTTGTTTATACCTAAAGAGTTATGCAAATCAATAATTAGTCCAGAAATGTGTAATAATAATAATAATAATAATAATAATAATAATAATACGAGAAACAAACCGTAAAAGCAAAAAAGTGTATAATGATTTTAACAATCAACTGGTTCAAAGATTTTCTATTAGAAACGACCACCAAGGAAAAAAATTCGAGCAATTTACTGAAACTGAACTTGAAACTGAACTGATTGCTGATGGTGTACATAGAAATAACAAAGAAAATTTGGAAGATATGTGGAAAATTGATGCCTTTATACGCGCAGCTATGTCTCGTGATCGCTTCAAAATGATGCTCAGGTTTATCAGATTCGACTGTAAAAATACCCGAGAAGAATGGTGCCATAACACATAAATCTGCACAAATAGAGACATTTCGTCACTTAAGATGCAACTCCAGATATCTCACATTTTGGTCAAATTGAGTTTGCAAAACTGTCTTATTCAAAATTTTGCGCTGAATCGACTGATGGTATCAGATGTAGGATAAAAATAATAGATAATGCATTAATCGAAAAAACGATAACAGTCGCTATCTAAAATGTTTTGGCAACAGTGGCTATCTCAGTGTTTACCAAGTCTATTCCAGCTGTAACAATGAGTTCCGGTGAAGGTAAGCGTATTTCCGTTATTATTTCATGTTGGTATTGATGTTTGAACTAAATTATCACATCTATTTTAGGATAGGATATAACATACTATTAATTTATTAAAATATTTTAGTTTAACACACAGAAAAATGATTTGCTAAAAACGTGGTTTAGATAGCCAGTGTTATATATTTAAGTTTATTGAGATAGCCATTGTTGTTAAATGTATTAGACTGTACATTGTAAGCATTACTACCCAATAAATAATAATATTATAAACTTATAAATAAATTAATATTATTTTTTAACTCGTTTCGAATTTGTATTGATCAAAATAATATTATATTTTTAAATATTTCAATTTTAAACATTTTTATAGTTTATACAAGCAGTTAAGAAAAATTGGTAGTTACTATAACGAAAATAAATAAATATTATATTTTTTTATTAATTTTATGTTTCCCTCAATAGTAATATTTTCTTATAGACATGGTGAGTGATAGTGACTCATATGGTACAAATGATCAATTCACTGTAGACGAAATATTTCGTTGTTTGAATGAAGTAGAAGACAGAAACTCGGAAGTAAAAAACAATTTACATGTGAAATCAAAAAATGACAACAAAAACAAAATTAATATTAACATAGATAATGATAATAGTATATTATCCAATTATTCTGTTGAACCTCAAACATCTAACAAATTGGTTACTTCTGATGACCGAACTTTGGAAAACCTAGACATTTTTTTATTTGGAAGATGGATTACTCAAAGAATTTGACGACCTAAGTAATATTAATTTATCAATTAATCAAAACTGCCAAACTAGTATTTATTCTCATATTCCTATAACCAACGACAATTTTTCTAATCCTGAAGTTCCATGATAGTTGAAGAAAATCCATCAGCTGATGAAACGCACATTAAGAATAACACAACTAACATAGAATCTAATAATGTCCTCAGAGAAAGGAAGAGAGTTCCAAAACCAGAAACATGGACTCGTGGTAAAGCACAAACGATTCGAATGCGAGGAGAATCCTACATAGGTTTTAGCGGGTGCAAAGAATACAAATAAAATACTTCAAGATGTTCAACGAGCCGCTCGGGTTATGGGGCCTGCTTGACAATCACCAGTCTGCAAAAAATGGATTACTAGGCTTTGTGAAGAAGATCGCCAATTTCTATTCAATGACTTTTGGAAGAATATGTCTTGGGATTCTAAGAGAATGTACGTTTGTTCGACTGTTTAAATCAAAGAAACAAAATAAAAAACTACAGGAAACATTCATTCAAAAAGAATTTCTAGAAAACTCTAGAAACCATTTAGCTACTTCTATATCTGAAAATTCATGACAAAAGAGTACCAGTTTACCAACTTATGTACATTCAGACATTGGTTTTGAAAAAATCTGAAGTACACAATTGGCTCGCAAACTTCCATGAAAATTATATGCCAGTGAAAAAAACCTCAACCCGTTTTCCGCAAGAAAATGAAGTAGGTAGTGATGAGAGACCAATTTATTTGTTGATGAAGATCTCACGTCAACAACTAACCCTCCAATGAAGAAAAAAAGATCGGACCAACAGCTTCTAACGTTGACCAGCTTTTTTGATAATTTACCAACACTACCATCCCATTATTGTAGAAAAAATTCAAAGAAGCTTTTCAATTGTTTTACGTGGAGACACACAAAACGGAACTTATACGGGAAATCCCAATTGTCGAAGTTAGACAAACAAATCCAAAGGTGGGAAATATACCATCCATGATTAAATAAAAATAAAAAATAAATAAATAAATAAAAATGTTAAAATAAAAAAAAAAAATGTTTTTAGTTAAGTATAATAAATAATACCATGTAAGATTACATTATAGCAATTAACAAGAATAATTTACACGATTAAATAATGACGAATATTATGACAGAAGGAATATCACCCACAAGTTCGTTATTATGGATTTTGAGTTTTCCATGATAAACAGGACGAGCATGGTGGCAATTTCGGGGGCAATGTCGAATAGTTTGGACAAATGCAAAATCCGAAAACTTGAAGGACGACCGTTACTGTTACGATAAAAATAGTAATAAGAACTTTACGATTCAATTAGAAAAATTAAGTACCAAAGAGATCATTTTAGAATGGGATATAGGTACTTTCAATAAAAACGGACGGTTACTGAACTTGGAAGAGACATACGGTATAATCTGTTCTAAAAAACATAGGATGACATATGCACATGATCCTAAAACGGACGTAAGACTTACGAAGTGTATATTTGAGTATGTTCTGAGGAAGCAGGGATACGTGGGTCTGACGCATCACATTCGGTAACACACACGATTTTAGGAAATGGATGTGTACGTATGATTAAAAAAAATAATGAAATAAAATAATATAGTAATGTTAAGTGAAACAGAATAGTAGTAATTCAAAAGAGTTCGAAAAAATAAAGATTATAGCATTGTACAAAACATTTATTTTTTCGCTAAATTTTTATGTGCGGCCCACGTAGTAAACTATTCAATATATTTGGCCCACTTGATACTTTGAGTTTGACATGCCTGATGTATACCAATGTCCAATTGTAAACAAGTTAAGTCTAACTTGTAATTGAATTATTGTGAATTATTCAATTGTTGGATTTATTTCTATCGTTTAAGCCAGTGCTTCTCAACCTGGGGGCCGCGGCCCCCTAGGGGGCCGTGGCTATATGATTGGGGGGCCTTGAAATATTTTTTTTATTTAAAATATTTTCGGTTATTCAGTTATAATATTACCATTATAACCGACCATATGATTAATCATTGTCGATAAAGTCTAATGTTAGATTACTGTTATTAAATAATAATAAAATTGTTATTACATCGGGAAAGTTTATCTCACATTAGAGTTATTAGATTACCTACTTTAATCTTATAATAATAATAATCTATTAAAGATTAAACTATCGAAAATGATGATAACTTTAATGATGTAAAGCCTTTGCAGTACAGTCGCGTTTCTTTGCTCGATATCGTGTGTTTCGTGTGGACGTGTGGTGTTAATAATATTATTTTAAGTTTAAAATGGAAAAGTGGTTGAAAGGAAATATAAAATCAGATACTTCTACTTCAACTAGTAACATAAGATTTCCAGAAACAGATAATTCTAGTTCAACAACCAGCAAAAGAAAAAATGAATTCTTACCTGCAAACAATAAAAAAAAACGCAATTACAATTCAGAATATATAAAATTTGGTTTTATTGCATCATGCGTAAATAAGGAAGAACGACCGATGTGTGTCATATGTTCAAATACACTCTCAAACGATTGCATGAGACCTGGAAAATTAAGTAGACATTTAATTACTATGCACCCCGAACACCAAGTATAATAACTGATCATTTGTCTTCAGTACTAAAATTTTTATCTGAATATTTTCCAAATTTAAATAAAAATAATGAAGACGATTGGGTAAAAAAACCATTTTCTATTTCTTTGAAATACGATCATATTTCATGGGCCGCAAAAGAGCAATTAATTGAAATTAGAGAAGACTCAACTCTTGAAACCGAGTTTAATGAAAAAGAACTTACCGAATTTTGGTTAAGACGACAGCAAGAGTATCCTGTAATTTCAAAAGCGGCTTTACTTATATTAATACCTTTCGCATCAACATATCTTTGTGAAACTGCATTTTCACAACTTCAAATTATAAAAAACAAACATAGATCCTGCATTTCACAACAGTCTTTAGAATCAAACTTGCGTATTTCAGTTTCGAATATCACACCTGACATAAATATGTTATGCGAAAATATGCAAGCCCAACCGTCACATTAATAAAATTAATTCACATTTTTTATTATTATTATTAACCTAGCCTTTGTTTGAAATCAAATCAACATTATTACTGAATATTTTTGTATTTCTTTATAGTTATTATTACCAATTCTTTTTTTGTTTATAATATATGTTTTTAAGTTTTATACACCTATACATTTTAATAATTTATTTGTGTGAAATTGTGAAATAAGTGCATGTAAGTATAGTATATTAGTATATCATTGAAAAAAATAATACTGATGACCTTTTTTTATTTATTTTTTGCTTTTACATCCATGGAAGGGAGCCTTGACAGTTTTACATTAAATTTAGGGGGCCCTATAACAAAAAAGGTTGAGAAGCACTGGTTTAAGCGATATAAATAAATCATTAATGGGGAAGGTGCTAGGAGTCAGTGACTAACGTGACCCGAAATAATAATTATAATGCATAATCGGTACGTGGGGCACGTACGTGAGACGAGACATTGGATACGAACAATCACCATAAGCCCTTCATCGGATGTAGCTCTGGGTATAGAACGATAAAAAGTTTATTTATGAGTGTATAACCATGTCTTACTCAATTATATAAATCGTATGCTTGATATTAGCCACCCGATATATCTGGGACATAATATTCAAAAAATAAAGTTTGAAATTCCCTCGCAAAGACTATGTAGGTACTACGTGTCTAAGTATAGATAGTATTATAGTACAATAGTATATATAAAGTCATAAACAAATAGTATGTCAATTGTATCAATTCTAATAAAGAATTTGATTATTATAATATTTAGGCGAGTTGTGAATTTTGGTCCATTATAATATATGTGTCTAAACAAATATATAAAAATAAAAATACTATTTTTTTGAACTTCATAATGTGTTCGTTATGTATGTCTCGTAAGCTTAGAACTTACATTGTTAGAAGACAATTTACTTTTCATACTTAGTTATGTGTTTTAGTTATAGTGAAATATTACGTATTCTTGTTACAACCAATTGTGTTGTATATTTTATCTTTTGTCGATCCATTTTATAATCCTCATTCAACACTATTCTTATTAATTGAACACTATGTTTTCATCTTGCTGTTATATTATAAAAAATATTAAATAACTCACCAGGGAATGACCAAACCACCTGAATGTTAAATATTAACAATGACAATAAAATAATAATATAAAAATAGTCTTAGTAAGAACTAAGAACATAATATAGAGCTAAAACAATTACTGACAGTGAGTAATGACTGACTGTCCAATTAACATACAAATTGAGAAAAATACTGAGCTGCAGACGGAGATGATGATGTAGCTGAAATACTGTGTGACATCTTGTTGTCGAACTGACTGGTACTAATAATGTTGATCGGACGACCTACTCTGACCACAAGATTTGTTTCCCAAACGGAGTACAAAACATTTTAGTTGTACTTAATAATCATTATTGACAAGTAACATCACAAAAACCACATGAACGACGTTAGTGCCTTGAGCATAGGCATAAGGAGAAAAAAAATCTGTCTTTCTAGATGGACTGCACAAGTTTTTTACCACTTTGGCTCTTAAAAATATTAAAAGTCCATTATTAATAGTTATACATAAATTAATAAACAAGAGATTGTTCCGTTACCGATAAAGACCTTTTACATCAAATGGATTTTATATTTATATTCATTATTCAATTTGAAATAGCAGAAAGTACAGTATTTATAAAACCCTTAATTATGATTTATGACTCTTAAAAATATGAGAAACGATACTCTCAATAGCTGTGATGGATCAGATAATTATATGTTTTGAATAAATATATGAAGAAGCTATGAATATTTGTAGAGAAAATAACATACCATTACCCTGATAATAAATACAAAAAATAAGAAAAAAGTGTGTTCTTCAATTTTTGATAAAATTATTAATTAGTTAGAAACACCATTTTTCAATAATTTCAGTATTTTGTAGTCCATTGATTATCTACATCCGAAAAATGCCAAATTGTTGAGCTATGACGAACTAATTTAAATAAAGGCTTTAACCTTTAACTAAACTTCAAATAAATGCAAACACAATAAACATGTATCAATAAGTAAATAAAATAATAATCACAAATTTAGTGATAGACTTAGGTACTTAGGACTTTCTTCATCGTCTCAAATTTGAATGAAAAAAAGCTTCATCGCTCCACCCAAAGTCTAAAATTATATTATAAACAATATAAACATAAAATAATTACTTATAACTTCAATCCTAGTGGTGGGGGGAGGTGAAATGTTGGGCACCCAAGAAAAAGTTTAAATTATGGTTAGGTGGCCTAAAAACGAGCCTGCCCAGTACGAAAATTCCAATTTTAATTTTGAAAACATGTAAAATATGAATTTCTTATTCTATTTCCTAGGTTATTTATAAAATAATTTTCGATTTTATATTGTTTAATTAGTATAGTATCAAATTAATTTTCTTTTTCTTTTTCAAAAATCGCATTTACTTTACAGTTCTAAAAAAAAAAATCGTAAATCCATTTCCTTCATAACCTAGAAAAGAGAATAAAGAATTCAAAAGTAGTTTTTCAAAATTAAAATTGGACATCTGGAAGTATATTTTTTTCTTCCACTTATTGGTCTTAATGTATAAAAAGAATGACCCACCTTCAACCACCTTCTACTTTTATCATTAATTTTATCGTTATAGGTAATAATATCGAAGCCTTGATGGTGTAGACGATGTAGTGACTACTGAGTAGTGTTGAACACTTGTACACTGTATTTGGTTCATGTACTTTTATATATTGGAAAAGAAAATATGTGTAGAGAGAGAAGATGACTAAATGTGTAAAATATTATTTGGTGCTACGTACGGACCCTACTCCACCCCTACATAGAACTATAATATATATTATACTATATATTATAAGTTATTACACACACAATATAGTCGGTATGATCTCAGCGTTACGACGAGAGGTGGAGCAATAGCTTTTAGTAATATTAACAACAAAGACCACATATGGACAGGAAGGCCACGGCAAATTCCTGACAACAATAGAATTATACACTGTGGGAATTCCGTGGCTTAGTAGATTTTGATCAAACTTGGCACTATGATGAGATTACACGGTTACAAAACCCCGCGTTGTTCATAGAATTGACCAGTCAGAGGCACATATGAAAACCCATGGCCACAGATACACACACATGCACTATGATATAGCTAGCCAAGAGTAACTAATTAGTGTAAAGACTACACAAACCGTGGGAGTGAAGACACTAGTCGTAAATCATAAGGGGCAAGTAGGTAATAGGGAAGTTGACTAAATATAGATCCACAAACGCCCCACTATTCAGACGTGATTTTACGTAACCATGACGAGCAACTCCATATCAAACCACTACACGAAATTATCATTTTGGACTTAATATTTCAATCGACAACATTTTCGGGACTTAGAAGATATCCCAGCAATCGTATTCGTTGGTTAGAACTATAAATATACTATGTCCAATCACATTGCAAACTGTTTCAACATAATTTGTTTATTTTTGGTTATTGACTTGTTTTCTCCCATATATATTTCTTATTAAAGCCCTGCTTGTTCACCTTTTTTAATTAGATAATAGGTAAATTCACTAAACAGTAAACATAACATAAATTAATGGATTATTCAGAAAATATATAATTTTTTATGTTATGCAATTGTAAGATAGAGACAATGCCTGCAGGTGTAGCCTCCTCTTAATTGAGTTCCATTTATGGAATGTATTATTGCGATATATTGGTTTCTGTAAGAACGATTTATGGGGAACCTTGCATTTTAAAACTCTTTGGAACTTTTATGTAATCACAACATTTTATTAATATTTAGTGATTTCGAAGAATTTTGTCAACATTTAACTTTTAACACTTTTAAAAAATAATGCAAAAATGTACCTGCTTACGATATTTTTAAATTTCAATAAATAAAAAACCATCAGGGATTTCTTCAACATTTTCAAGCTTTTTGGCGTGCATATAATTTCTTATCAACATTTATAGAAAATAAACTAAGCACATTTTTTAACAAACTAACCAATTGGAATATAAAAAATTTAAGATAATAATTATAACTTATAAACTATAATGATATTTTGCATATTACTTTTTCATTATTAATTTTATCTTGGTGATAACTGTTGCATTCTGAAGTTTTTACATTAAGATAATCCATTTTTTTGATTTTTTCTAACATACACATTTCTTTAGATGAGTTAGATCGTATATTGCACAGCAATTCTTGGTTATTTCGTTCTAACTCATCTACCATATTCAATATTCCACTATACTTCAATGTAATCGCTTCTAATTCACAATTGATATCAGTATAAGAATGTTTGAAACATTTTTTTGTATCTGTTGTGGTTTTCAGGAGATCTTCCAATTTCAACTGCAAATTACTCACCTCAGCTTTTAGTCGGTCATGATTGGCAACATTCCTTTCCGACACATCTCTTCGTCCCTCTGTTAGTCTTAAACATGTTTTAAGTGTGAAAATATCCTCGTTATCGTATGTGTTCGATTGGCAGTGTGTGTGGTTTGAATGTTGTGAATGATCCATTATATTATAACAGGCTTATATAGTTAATATTAAATAATTCTAAAAAAAAAAATATTATAACAACTTAAGAATGATTGGTATACTAAATACTTACATAATATAGTAGGTAGTACAATCTGTAGTAATTTATTAGTAAAGTAAAATAAAATAAAATAAAATAAAATCTGTGTATATGTTAAAACTATTGACTTAGTTGGATAAAAATGTTTATTTGTTTTTGAATTACGTAGCAACTATGTATTGTACATCATGTATAAAACACGTGAAGCAGTTAGGTGCGACGCCGCAATTAGTGTACTTCCGATGAGATTATAATTGACAGTTGTAATTATAATTTTTATATTATTATTTAGGTATAGTGATGATTAAAATTGTTCTTTGTCTTGCGGTCTCGCAAGACTCTTGCTACAAGACCAAGACCAAGATGGTACTAGCAAGACCAAGAAAAAAACAAGTCTATCACTACAAGACCCTTGCAGTCATGCAAATTTTATTTTTCCCCGAAAACATTTGTAGATTTCATTAACTAATAATTTATAACAAAAAAAATAAGATATTATTTGTATCGTTATTAAATTTGATCATTATTTAAGGAAATGGTGAATTATTTAAAAAAATATTAGAAATAATTGGAATTAACAAAATAACATAGTTGTTTCATACTAATTAGTAACTACTGAAAAATTATTTCATTTTCCCAAAATTGATAAAGACGTCGAAAGTTGTCTTGCTAATAGAATAATTTATGTCCATAATACACTTACTTTGAATTGAATATACTAATTTTTGCTGAAAATGATTACGGACTACGGTAGGTATAATTTTTATTGGAAGTAGGTACGTTTTTATTTTCGTTCGTAGTTTGTGTGATTTATCCGTACTGGACATTGCGTACCTAAACTAGTGTATCATACAGTATAACATGTCATTACTGTTGTCAACTTATAGTCTGTTGGTAATATACCTCTGTTGTTAATACGTTCATGTTTAACTCGTATGCCTCAGCTTCTTCTTACCTTTACCTAAGATAACATACAGTAGCTAAATATATTTTAAAACAAGTGACATTGAAAAAGTAGTGGACCAAAGAAAAAGTGTGAATGTATCAGAAGACAATAACAGTTTTAAAAGTAAATTTAAAAGTGACTATTTTGAAATTAAAAGTTTAAACAATGAAATTTCTGGTTTTCAATTTGTGCGAAAAAACAAATATTAAAATAAAAATATTAATTAACCTTCTGGGCTAAAAAAGCATTTATTGTCTATGCATAAGAAAGACTTTGAAAAACTCTTTCCTTAAAAGCCATCGAAATCGATTGCACATTTCTTCGGGGCTTCTACTTTTGGACAGGTATTTAACTAAATTAATTATACATAATAAGTATACTAATTACATATATGTGTTTAAAGGGTTGAAATTAATTCTATGATAAATCATTGCATACGAAAAACGATTGAGCGAAGACAGCCTGTCAGTCTATAATACTGCCGTGCTAAACCAGGATAACTCCATTTTTCGTCAAAATGAGATTTTTGCTCCTATAGGATTAATTAGTGGTTTTACATCGATTTTTGATGTAAAATAGCGTTTTTCCTATTAAAAAAAACATCTTATACAGGCAATTTAAAATAAGAAATTATACGGCAAGTCCAATATATTAGATGTTTTGTAAGCGAAAACACGGTAAATCCAAATACTAAGGAAAAACACGGTGTATCACATTTAAAATAATGGAGTTACCATGTTTTGGCATATGTTCATGCGTTGGAAAAAAAGGCTATTGACATATTTTAAATTTAGTCACATTTTATAAATTAAAAATAATGATTATTTGAAATAATATTATTATTTTGTAATTTATTAAACTGATTTAATATCAGTAACAATAATTGTGGTCTCATGGTCATCACTGTATATTATCATAGAACAATATAGAAGCGAAACTCGATCAGTTGATGGTGGTATTGGATCCCTATACTGTATGACTTCAGCACTCTTGTCATTGGAAATTGTGCATGTTACATACTTTTTAATTTTAATTGAGCTTGATTTATTTTATAGTTAATATTTATTTTCATTGTATGTTTTTATGTCAACTCTACTGCTTATTTATCCTCTTATATTTTTAAAATTTATTTATCATAATATAATTTTGTTAATTTGTGGTGTATGCTTTTATTTTAATTCTACTGCTCATTTATGCTCTTATTCAGACTTGGGTAGTATTCCGAATACTTTTTAAGTACTTTTTTTTTAAAGTATTCAACCCGGTATTTTGAATACTTTTTATAAGTATTCTGAGTACAGTATTCGGAATACATTTTTTCCAATTAAATTGTAAAAATAATTTTCCGTCATAGAAATTGCTTTTGTATATTATTTCTATATTCTTTTACAGTAATATGTATATTGTATATATTATTATTATTTTCTACTATTTTTAATTGGCCAGTAATGTTATTACGTATTTTCCAATTTTGTAGCGACGAGCCAGCGAAGGCGATAAGATATTATCATGATTTCGGGATTTCCCTATAATAAGTAATATATTAATGGCTAATAATATATTAATATATGCCATATGCGATACTAAAATTATTGCGTGTGTGTGCGAGTGTGTGTTGTGTGCAACTTTCCGCACAGACCGTCACTAGTCGATATAGTCATTCTGTTGCGACGCTGATTTTATTCCCTATACGAGTTACACGTCTTTTCGGTTTTTCATTGTACAAAACATTGTAATGGCAGATTTGAACGAAATTGACGATGGTCAATCTTCGATCACTGATGGCACTTGTAAAACCTATCGCCTACCTTGGTCAAAATATGACAACATTTTTAAAATAATTGATCTAAAAGAAGATTTTGAAACGCATCAAAAATTCAATGTTTGTTGTAAATATTGTGCTTCGTCCAAACTACTGACAGCAGACACGGACTAGTTCCAATTTATTAAAGCACTTAGAGGTAAGTACCTTCTACCTACTAGCTATATACATTATTTAATTATATTAAAAAATATATTTATAGGTATACATAATAATTATTATAGTACGTAAGCTATGATTGAGGGATATTTTTTACTATTGGTACATAAATAATAATTAAAATAATAATTAATAGGTACCTAATTTTAATATAATTTATATAGTATAAATTTAGATGGTACAGAAAAAAATTACAAGGATTTTAATTGGAAGAAGTATGTTAGCTAATGTTTAGTAATATATTTTTGTTTAAATTAATTGGAAGAATTACTAGAATTATTAATAGTACCTATAAGTATTTTTAAATACTTATACATTAATAAACTATAATTTAATTGTAAAGGTTACTACTTACTATATTGTTTTGTATTTTATTGGTTTAGACGCAACATAAAAATATTTGGACATCACAAAATGAAAAATTTGTTCAAACTAAACTCAAAAGAAAAACTGATGACTGCATCAATGAGAACTTCCATTCAAATCATGAATTGGAGATGAATGAAAAAAAAACCAAGGTTATGACGATATTAGATTTTTCTAAAAGAAATTCATTCTACATTTAAATTTATTTATTTTATCTTAATTTTTTCTATAACAACATTTACAATTTTAGGATATTGAAAAGGCTTTATCGCCTAATGTTTCCAAACGATCATCCATGTTAAACTACAAAAAACAAAGTAGACTCACATTTTCAAAATGCCAAGCATTATGGAATAAGCAGAACCGTTCATCTCAAATAGCTGATATAATTAAAATTAATTTGGGCGTTTATTTAAAAACTCCTAATCAAACACGTTGGAACTGTTGGTTTGATTCATCAAAATTTCTTCTTTTGCATTTTAAAAACAGTCCTTCCAAGTTCACTAAAGTGTGTGATGCTTTAAAATTAAATCGGTTTTCTAAAAATGATCTAGAATTTTTAGAAGAGTATGTTGTAGTTATGGAACCATTGTGCATTTGCCTTGATGAGTTGCAAGGTGAAAAAAATATGTATTTTGGGTTTTTGTTGCCTTCTATTATAACACTCTTACAAAAATATGATGATATCGCTAAAAAAAATTTAATTTATTGTGATTCTTTAGTTAGTTTGATAAAAGCAAATGTGGAAAAACGTTTAGAACATTTTTTGACTGATCCATTTTTATTATCTGCAACGATTTCACATCCGTTTTTTAAAACCATCTGGCTAACCGACAATGATAAAAAAGATAAGGCATTATCATTTTTTAAAAAATCTTGTTTAGAAATGTTTGAACAATCAAATTTGCCTGAATCTGAAGTATCTGATAGCAATATGAGTGATAATGCAAATAATTACTTTAACTGGTCTGAAAATCAATCAAAAGTGGATCTTTCATTAGAGCAAGAAATAACCAGGTATTTGTCAAAAAGTCCTACAAAACATCTAAATTTATTGAATGAAATGCCTACAGTTAAAAAAGTATTTTTAAAATTTAACATACCACTTCCTAGCAGTGCTGCGGTAGAACGCGTATTTAGTATTGGTGATGCTGTTTTATCGAAAAAAAGAGGTAGGATGAACGATCAAAATGTTGAAAATGTATTAATGTTAAAGTGTAATAAATCATTAAAATAAAATATACAGTATTAACTCTTAAATATTATAAAATATATTTAACTACTATTATTATGATGTCAACATTGTAATTTTTTTATTATTAATAAAGACCTAACCTAACCTTATTTATTACTTTTATTTTTTATTTAGGTAGGTTTAGTTGGTGATATGAGATCTTATATAGGTATACTCAGACAGGTGTGTATTATCGAGATTATAATAATGTTCATTTATAAACAGAGAATTGAAAAAATAATGTTTTTGCTATTGAAATCTAAATCTACTGAAAAAAAGTATTCGAAAAATATTTGGAATACTTTTTGTAAAGTATTCCAAGTACTTACGAATATTATTATCACAAAGTATTCAAATACATATTCTGAATACTTTCTTTTTTTAATATTCGGAATATGTATTTGAAATACTTTTAAAAAGTATTTACCCAAGTTTCCTCTTATTTTTTTAAAAACTTATTTATCACAATATAATTTTTTTAATTTGTGGTGTATGCTTTTATTTTAACTCTACTGCTTATTTATGCTCTTATTGTTTGTAAAACTTATTTATCATAATATAATTTGATTAATTTGTGGTTTATGCTTTTATCATGCTTTAATGGTTGTATGAATGCTTTTATATGTAATAAATCAACTATTATATTTCACAATGGTTTCTTAAATAGTTAAATATTTTGCTAGTTATTTAGAAAAATGTTTAACTTCTTTACCAATAAATCCTTTTGTGAGGGTGCAATTACATTTTTGACAATATTAGTAGCCTTAGTTCTTTTTAATTTCATATTTTGATATATTTTAGAATCTGGGAAGAAACTTTTCATTAATTCTTCCAGATGATCAGTGAATTGAAACGCTAAATTGTGTTCAGCAAGTAACGCAGAAAATTTAATTTCGGCACGTTGGACTTGCAAGTCAAAGTCATTTGGTTTTAAACCAACAAAAGTGGACAATAGTGGTTAAGAACATGATGCTTTAGTTGTAGATAAATGTATCTTCCTTTTTGCATAATTTTTTATACAGCTTAGTTCTGCTGTGAAAGTCACTTGACATTTCAAACATTTTGCTCTGTAGCAATCATCAACAACCGGTTTTATCCATCCTGTGAACGCACTTTGCAATTCCGCTATAACACCACTATTTAGTGCTCAATTAGTGCTATAAACCGTAGTGTTTTAAAAATTAGTGCTATACACAGTAAAAAGTTACATGGGGGCTTACCTTTCTCCGCTAACTTCACGTAGCGACTAGCGGGTTCACCACCAGCACCTAAATCCGCTATAGCATCGAAATTTAGTGCTCAATTAGTGCTATTCGATGGCATAGTTTTCAAAATTAGTGCTATCTTTCCCTCCGAGATGTGGGATTTTCCGTATTTCATCCCAGCGGGTGCACCATTAGCACCAAAATCCGCTATAGCACAGAACTTTAGTGCTCAATTAGTGCTACTCAACGGAACTGTTTTCAAAATTAGTGCTATGTTTCTCTCCGAGTAATGGAATTTTCCTTATTTTATCCCAGCGAGTGAAACTTCAGCACCCCGCTATAGCACCAAAATGTAATGCTCAATTAGTGCTACTCAACGGAACTGTTTTCAAAATTAGTGCTATGTTTCCCTCCAAGTTTTGGGATTTTCCGTATTTCGTCCCAGCGGGTGCAATATCAGCACCAGAATCCGCTATAGCACAGAACTTTAGTGCTCAATTAGTGCTATTCGATGGTAAAGTTTTCAAAATCATTACTATATGTCTCTCCGAGTAATGATCTAATGATTTATTATTTTTTTTTCCATATATTATGTTTAGTTTTAGTTTTAATTTAATATTGTATTTATAATTTTTATTTTTATTTTTATCAATGGTCAGTTTTTATAACTAATGATTGAAAATTTAAAACAAAGATACTAATAAATAATACATACTAAAAACTATCAAAAACCTAAAAAATATATAAACACAGTTATTTTTCACAGACATTTTAAGTTAAAATATTAAAATCAATATTAACGATTAAAAGTATATATTATAATATTTTTCCAGCATCACTGATAATTTTAGGTTAATAATTAAATAATATGAATAATATTAATTTAACTTATCAGCTGCCGTATAAGAACAATATCATTATAATTTAAAATATCCTAAACTGACATACCGTCTCCGCTCAGAATCGTTTTTCGTATACAATGATATTATATCATTGAATTCAAATTTAATACCATCCATTATACAGTGACCTACTTGTCTACAATAACTTGTGGAGCATGGGCATTATTCGTATTACGCAGTTGGTAACACTATATAAAATAATTCAGTCTGTCGCCTGTTATCATAATACGTTATTATCACAATATCATTTATTATTTGTGTATTTAATATTTGACACGGCTACGACGGTGTTTGGGTTTTTATGACACCGCGGAGGAGCCGGTCTCGATTTTTTTTTGTTGCGACGTTACGTCGCAGATACGTATTCATAACGAAAAGAAAAATAACCGCGTCCCGTCGTACTGAGATTCTCTTTATTTCTTGGTAAAAAAACACAATGTGGTATATACACAAAACCAAAACGACGAACAACGGAAAAGAAAAACTGGCGGCGGTTGTTTTCGCTGTCGGCGGTGAAGCGAAAGAGAGCGAGGCGCCGACGGCCGGTACTCGTTTTGCCCGACTTGTCTTCCCGTCCCGCCTTGTGCCTTTGCGGCGCGGTGGGAGAGTAGACCAAGTCGCGACGTCGTATCCCGTGGTGGTGGTTGACAAAAGTGTAGACTAGGTCGTGGCGGTGCCTGTACTTTGTACACGAATTGGGGGCCGTTATCGCTGAGACACACGCGGGGGTAACCGAAACGGGAAAAGAACTCACGTTCTAACGTTTCGATTATTGTCCTAGAGGTCGCTGTTCCTAAGGGGTAAGCCTCGGTCCACCTACTAAAACAGTCGGTTGCTACCAGTATGTACGATTTTCCCTTACCGGAGCGGGGGTATGGGCCCATAAGATCGACACTGATAACTTCCCATGGTTGTCGGGGTGTTCTTGGTTGCATTGGGTCATTCGGACGCGAGTTAAGTGGTTTCGTACACGCGCACACGTGGCACGCACCGACATATAACCTCACGTCGTTCTTTTGACCTTTCCAATGATACCGTTGTCGAACCGCCCGGTACGTCTCTTTCCAACCTGGGTGGTTGGATAAGGCGTGATCGTGACACCTCCAAATTACTTGTTGTATTTTGGTTCTTGGTATCACGACGGTTGTGTGGGGGCCTACGGTTACGCGTAAGAGGCCGTCGGTGAAAACATATTTGTCGGTTTCCGATTTTGCGCTCCTAGTGGTCCGCGTTGGTCCGTCCCCCCTGTGACCGTCGAATACGTCGCGAATTGTAGCGTCTTCGGACTGCCACCAACCGAGCGTTGTCGCGGTGAGGGGTGTGTCGTCACTATCGTGGTTTTCTACCATAGTGAAGATACGTTCGGACTCGAGGTCAATGTTGGTTGTCGGCGTTATCGGGGCCCCTACCAATTTTTCCTCAAGTCGTTCTTCGTCTACGGGTGGGCCCGGTGCCGGGTCGCGAGATAACAAATCGGATGCTTCGTTTTGTATTCTCGGGACTGTACTGAAATCTAAATTAGCTAGTTGACCAACGTGTTAATTTTGAATTTTTGTCCATAGCCCTGTGTAACCATGTTAGTGCCGAGTTGTCGGTTAGGAGTTCGAAACGTCGGGTTTCCAGGTATGGACGGAATTTGTCGGTCGCCCAGATTATCGCTAGGCACTCGCGTTCGACCGCGGCGTACCTTGCTTGCGTTTCGCTAAACTTTTTGCTTGCGTAGGACACTATGCGTCTTTCCTCCGGTCTGTCACCCCGTTGGAAAAGTACCGCACCGGCTCCTATTTCGCTTGCATCGGTTTGCAGACAAAACGGTTTGTTATAATCGGGTGGTGACAATTTCGGTGATGTGACTAGCGCGTTTTTTATTGATTTGAACGCGCGTTGCTCTACATCTGTCCACTTCCACCGTACCCCCTGTTTCAATAAATTAGTGAGAGGTGCTATGGTATCCGCGTAATTGTCTACGAATTGGTTGTACCAGTTGCATACGCCCAAAAATTTACGCACGTCTCTAACCTTTTTTGGAACTGGAAAATTGTCGATGCATACCAATTTTTCCGGTTGTCTTTGTATGCCCTCTGAGTCTACAATGTGCCCCAAAAATGAAATTTCGCGTAAACCGATTTTACATTTTTTTGTGTTGCACGTTAGTCCGAACCTCTTGAGCCGCTCGAGAACTTTGTCTAGGTGGGCCTGGTGTTCGTACTCGTCCCGTGAAAATACTACAATATCATCTAGGTATACTTGTACAAAATCATCCTGGTAACCTCTCATGACCTCATTCATGAGTCTCACGAACGTCATTGGACTATTTTTTAGACCGAAGGGGAGGACTCTGAACTGAAACAGCCCTCTGCGTGTTCGGAAAGCCGTGTATTTTCGCGCATTTTCATGTAATGGCACTTGCCAGTACCCCGACCTTAGGTCAAAAATGCTGAAAATTTTCGCGCCCCGCATTTGCCTAATCATTTTGTTGAGATCTGGCATAGGGTACGCGTCGGATTCCGTCACGTCGTTGAGCCGCCTGTAGTCGACACAGAGACGAAATGTTCCGTCTTTTTTCTTTGCCAATACTACTGGTGCGGCCTACGGTGAGGTGCTTGGTTCTATGAGCCCCTGGGTTTCCATATCGTGCACCATCTCGTCGATAGCGGTTTGTTTTTGCTGTGGGTACGGGTATGGTTTGAGTGCGATTGGAGATGGGTCTTTTAGCAAAATTTCGTGTTCAATTAATTTGGTACGGCCTACTTTGTCACTGAACACTACCGCGTATTTATTCAATATCTTGGTTAGTTTCGAGCGCGTTTCGGTGTCGTTACCAAATTCTAATTGTGACAGGTCTGGCCTAGTGGTGGGTGGTTGTGACTTCCCTTTCCAGCATGCTGACGTACGAATTTGCCTACTACTGAATTTTTACTACTGAAAAGTACTAACACATAAAGAAAGTTTGACAACCTCTACGTGCTTCTCTCATGATGCAGATTTTGTAATGTATTTGTATCAAACGTCAAACATGCATTTAAACAGGCTGCTACTCACACGCTGGTGGTAAATTATTTAGAATTATTTATTTACTCAAATATATATTAACAGATAATTGTATATATTTGTATTGTTTCAGAAAGATTATACTGGAAATGACTCCATCAGCGCAGGTGTAACAAAAACCCCATGAACAGACTCAACGTTGTATCAATACTGATTACTAATTTGTAACTAAACCATACTCTGTTAATCATAAAAGTTCCTACAGCTAACACTTAATTATTATTCTTTGTAAATTTGTAACTGATGTAGCACATGCATATATATATATATTTGTATATATATACATTTAAATTGATTAATAGTAAGTTTCATACAAAAATTATTATAATTTCAAAAACACATACCTACCATGACCAGTGTTTCTAACTTATTTTCAATTTTGTTGTATGTATAATATTATGTTTGATTTCTATGTATTGCAGTAAACACACAAATTAATAAAAAACTTTAAATATCATTACACTACACTATGTATATTTGTATTAGTATTGTTTAACAATATTTCTGGTCACCTAAGGAAATATGACTAAAAATTGTGCCACCGTTATTGATTTTCATTGTAATAATATTATGTGAGTACTGATTATTAGGTATCTAATACCTTAATTTTAATTTATCTAATACCTTAAATTAGGTACTATAAGAATTGCAATAATAAGTACAGCGTTTAATTTATGTATTTTAATATTCTTCAAAATATAACATGATACATTTAATTTATGTTTTATAGGCTACACATATATGCATTTAACTGTACTTAATAAGTACTTATGAACAATATAATAATTTCATACACCACACCTACAGGTACCTGTATAAGTAATTTAGAGCATTTAATTAGTTTCATGGTACGTTTTTCACTTGGTATGCATAGGTTGTTCACAACCATACACCTATTAGTGTTTTATACCAGATGAGAAAAGACCGCAAGACACTCAAAGTCACAGTTTTCGGATTGCATTCCTCATTGTGTTACCCGACCGTTGCACGTCGTCCGCTATCCGACGAACCTAACCTAACCTAACCTAACCTACCTGGCAGAGTACGCCCAAAGTAAAGCCGGGTGACTGACTTCCTAGACACTCAAAATTGCGGCAGCTATATGACTTAATTTCTTTTTGAATTTCCGGCGGAACGATTTTCACTATACAACCACGACTATATTCGCGACGTCGCTCCCTTATCTCCCTCTTACCATTATCACTTTTCGTGTTTTCGCGCGGATTTTTCATTATTATATATATTATATTAGAAACTTTATTTTCTTCCTTCACTTATACATACGCACGTTATAAGATTCGCACATCATGCATCCAATCCGCCATACGCAGATGCCCTATCCCGCAAAGATTTGCATACGGCGATGATTGATAGCTAGACGTTCGATTACAATTATTCTTATTTCCTAATTTCTTAATACCCAGTCAAAACAGAACCGGGCATACGGCGGGACACGGTATTATACCAGACGACAAAAGACCACTAGACACTCACAGTCACAGTTTTCAGTACGACTCAATTTTTTTTCGAATTTCCGGTGAAACGTTTTTCACTCGACCACCTCGAAGGCGCCGGAGGCGGCTTCCACAACGACCGGAATCGAGGCACACGTGCAGCTAGTGAAATTATAAAAAATCATCAAAATTTATAAACATAAAACCTGTCTTATCTTTATCTAATGCTGATTTTAATTTTGTTACTAGAATATCCGTCTACAGTTACATATACTTAATTATTGTGTAATTGTATGAGACATAAGTATTAAGTACCTATTTTCCTATAAAATAAACCAAAATATCCATGAACTCCGTATACCAACTGAGCTATTAGCTCATATCTGGTATACGGATTAGCTATAATTATTATAATGTAATTTATTGTAATTGTGTAACTGTTATTAATTAGGCAGAATAATTTAATAAATAAATAATGATATAATATTAACTAATACATTTTTAATTAATAATACTAAATTTATCATTTATCAGTTCCTCTTTATACTGTAGAGCATTATTTTCTAAAGTTGGTGTTAATAACTCCTCAACTACAGCTACATCTTCAATACTTTTTACTGGCAATAGACCAAAAAAAGGTGATGGAATTGCTGGCGTTGGTGTTGCCAAGGCACGAATCCGATTGTCAGCTGTCATTATTTTCTGCACCTTGTCGTCCAAACGCTGAAGGGCAGCAGTGATTCTCGTATTAGATCCATTCAGGTTCATTAATTGTGTCATAATATTATTATCTCTATTAGATTTTTTTTCAATAATAGATATCAACACATCAATTTTTTCACAACAGCAAACTGAAACATAATTATTGTAAAAAAAAAGCTAATTAATGTTTTATTTGAGTAAATTAACGAAAATCAATTCTACAAAAAAGTTGTACTTTTATGGAATTAAGATTTATTTATTTATTTAAACCAAAACCATTATTAGCCAAAATAGTATCAAAGTAAATTATTAAACTAGATAGAGAAACATTTTACAAATGGATTTATTTTGTCTTTTTAAGAAGCATATCAATTTGTATTATTTATAATTAATTATACAAATTGATATATTTTGATGATTTATTATTAATTATATAAAAATATGTGTACGTTTGAAGTAGATTTCTTTTCTACATCTTTTTGAAATGGGAGTACAGAGATATTTTTATTTTCACCAACTATAAAATTGTCTTCTAGATAATTATGTGAAATTGGAGTTGTTGTTGTTAAAAAATTAAACAAACTGTTATTTGCGCTTTGTTCCAAGGTTCCGATTAAACTATCATTTTGATCAGGCAAATCTTCTAAATGAAATACAAAATTTAATATTAATTCACACAAAATCTTTAAATGGGTCAGTAGAAATAATAAAGTTTTTGTACAGGGAAATAAATTAAATTAAATTTTAAAACACTTATACATTTATTCATGCAGTTCCATGAACAATCACTAATTATTTAATAAACTAATAATAAGCAAATGTTCCTTCAAACGTCATTTACTGGTCTATCATTAGTTAATTTATTATATTAGGTTAAAAAACACTTTTCCATCAAATATAATATAATTAATGATTACAGTTTGAATTCTATAAACTATATTCACTTTTTTGTATGTCATGTGTATATACATAAATAAAATAATATTTTTGTTTTAAATAATGTGAGACAATATTATTTACCTGGTATTATATTATTATTTATTGTAAATGATGTAATAGTAGACACTACACTTGAGGTTGGTGGTACGTCTTCTACTAGTGTGTCATTGGTTGCCTCACCAGATTCGGAATGTGTAGTTATTTCATATGGATTATCTATATTGTACTGGATACCCAATGACGGTGGTTCTGGAAGTTGAACGACTGTATTCAAATTTGTATACACTATATCTTCTACTGTGTTTTTTTTCATTTTTTTTTTTGGCTCCACAAATTCAGGCTCAAATATTTTTTTGGCCATAATTTTCCTTCTGGAAATCGATCGGCGTCGCGGACCCCGGGCAGGATGTACGGTGTTGGCCTTATATATTTTATAAGACATTTGAACGCAAATGGTCCCAGCACGTCGGGCGCGCTCTGCTTCTCTGTCCCTGGGTTCGCTCTGGGGCGGGGTCGCTTGGCGCGACCGGCGTGCGTGGGATTTTATGCGGCTGCGCATTCTCGCGGCCAAGTTTTCACGAGTCCCGGATTCCTGCCGGGTTCGCGACGCCGAGAACGCGAGGTTCTCACTTCGCGCACGTTTCTCGATGTAACAGACGTGTTACATCGAGAATCTAGGTCATCTAGAGGCTTGTTTAAGGTCGGCCGACCACCCCCTGGAACGGACTCACGGGTCGTTTTCGGGGGGTCTTTTCACGTGAATTCATAACTTTAAACGCTGCGGCGTCCCCTCTGCGCGTTCTGCGTCTTACGGACACACTAGCGAATACTTGGCAAACGGGCGTGGGGGCGACGGGACGCTGTAGTTCTTTGGAGACTAGCCCGAGGCATTCGTGCCGCGTATCGCCGACCGCCCTATGAGGGAAGGGCCGCGCCAATCACATAGGCGGACTTGGGCGCACCTTCCCTTGCTGGGCGCTCGGGGTACTTACCGGGGGACGCCTCTTGCTGTTACGTGACGATGCGCCGTGCGGTGGTCTTCGGACCATTGTATGGTGGATTTTTCACGTCTCGGCCCAAAAACAATCGAACGCACAAACCTCTTACAACGTTTGGCGTGGTCGGCGGGTTGGTCTGTTGATTTTCCGCGTACCGGGTCGCCGACTACCGACTGACGTTGTTTTGAGAATTCCGACCCGGTTTCTCTACTCGGGATCACGGCACCGATCGGTTTAGACCGCTCGCTGTTGCGGACCCTAGGACGAGTCGATCGGAGGCGGCCTCCTATATATTTTACGAGGCATTTGAACGCAGTGTGCTCGGCCCCGCCCGGCGCTTCGGAGCGTAAAAACAAGGGTCACACTCGCACTCGTTCGACCGACGTCGATTGCGCGCCTCACACCACGTGGGTTGTGGGACGCGTCCTGGCGATAGCCGTGCGTGGGAGTGCTGGCGTCTGCTGATGGAAGCGGGGCCTCTCTTGGCGGTCGCGCCGTGTCCACTGGAACTATTAGACGACTCATTAATTGTAAAAGCTCGTATAACGAGTTACGTTCTGTGAAAGCGTTTGGCCCCGAATACGGCGGGTTTAGCTCGCAAATGGCAAGGTTCCAGTGACTCTTGGGTTCCGCACTACGAAGTTTTCATCGTCTTGTGTGCCGCTTCAATAACCCGCCAACATTCGCGGTCAAACCGAACCCGATTAATCGGCTGTCACAACACCGTGAATTAACAATGAATTCGTCTGGAGCTTCGGGATTCGGCTCGATTCGGCCCTGAGAGGCCTTCTCTGTCTAGACCGTCGGGCTGACACCCTGGTGCAAAAATCAAAATTTGCAAGTGGTAAGTCTCAAATTGAAACTCACACGGTAATCACGGAACACGCCGTGAATACCGCGCACACTTGCATCTTAGTGCCCGGTGATAAACCCGCGGAACGCGCGTCTCAGTGCTGAGGGGAACTCGTCGAAGCTAAAGTATCTGTCGAGGCGAGAAAACCGACTGGCTGGGACGCACCTTCGCGGGAGTCACCGGCCACACAAAAAGATCAAACCTCGTGGAGGACCAGTGGCGGTATGGCCGATCGGCGCAGAAGGGAAGGAGAGCGCCCAAGGATTATGGTCACCTGCGGTAAAATGCATACCAGGCGAGCACTGTCGCCTGGTATACCGTGACTGGTCTATGTACCCGCACCTGACCGACTGCGCCGGTCGCCTGTACTCCCTGGAACTTCACGAGGGAAGGTACTAATCTGATTAGCTTAAAACCACTGTTACGAAAGTTGACACATCACAGAAGGCCACCGTTAGTTCCTCACGCTTAAGACGGTGCGTCGGGTGATGTTAAAACCCCGAAAGTGTATCAGGAAGCAATCGCGGTACCCTGTTGGCCTTTGCTGCGGGGTTTCGACGGTCGCGACACCGATTCGCTGGACAGCGTGCAGTGATTACTCTAATCGGTTTAGATCCCGAGGCTCTCACAAGTCCTGGCAGGGCCGAGTCACGTTGAAAGACTTGCTGACTTATCCCGGCCTGGACCGAGGGTTACAGGGGCCTTGACGGAGGTTTGCTCTCAACCTTCAGTTGAAAAGGACTATGAACTGGGAAGGAACTCTTAGTAGGTTATCCAGGACTAGGAATTATCGGCAAAGTGACTGAGCCGTCACCTCCTTAACCATGCACGATATTAAACCAATTATCTCTGATTCCACTCCCACCACTGTAAAGGTGGCAGGGCTCCCAGTAAATTGGCTGTATGCCAGAGTACCGAGTCTTGAAGAGAGATAGGGCGTGGGCGTCCGCACATGTCCGTACGCATGGACGCCCACGCTTTAAGTCCTTTTTTTCGACGGTACCGGCGTTGATGAAGGACGAATCAGGTCGGTACCACCGAGTTACCGGCCGGCGAGCTCGGCTTGAAAGCTTGGCTAGGTACGGGCGAGGCATTCGACGACGTCTCGCCCGCCCCTGGATTATTACGATCCCGCTTCACCCATCGGCGCCAACCGAAGGGCGTATCTAAGGGACCAGTACCAGGTTTGTATGGTACACTCTGGGATTTTATTGTGCCCAGTTTTATAAAAGACTACTCATGGATTTACAAGAAAAGGCACACACCCCGACAGACTGCGGTCTGGAAGGTAAGGAATCGGATTCCGGGGCCTTACCGCTTGTTAAATCCGTGAGGATTCGAACGGAGCCGAGCAGCCCGTTGACAGACCCGCCTTCCGGGCGATACGTTGTTGTCACATCAGCTGGCGGCAGCGTCTCGCCTCCTCTTTCCACTCCGAGCGTCCGGAAGAGGAAAAGAAGGCGGAGAAAAAGGGGCGCCCGACCCCCGGAGAAAAACGTCGAAGCTGGAAGGCGGCCACCTTCCAGAACAAAAACAACTGAAATAGGTGGGTTGGTGAATCGTAATAGTGGTGAGTTAGCGGAACCCGTAGACGGGCCAGCTAACGTCGAGAGTTACTCGGACCAAGGAACGACGGATTCGGACGACGGCACGGTCGAAACCGAACCCGATAGACTTGTTCAGACGATAGTTACCCCAGGGAGATCAATTAAAGTAGCTCAGATCAACGCCAACAGATCTAGGTCTGTGGCGGATCAGATTCAGGCACTATTGATACATCAGAACATATGTCTGATACAGGAACACGCCAAGACCAATAGCCAGGGGATTCTCCTGTTTGACAGGTTTCCCTACAGGGTGATAGCGGCACATAACTCTAACGCAGCTATTGTAATCGTGAACCCAGCTATTGGGGTGCTAGGATTGAGACAGCTCTGTACCCCCCACTTCGCTGTTGCCGTGATAACCGTAGACGGTCTCCGCTTAACGCTGATATCAGCGTACTTCAAGTTCTCGGAGACTACGCAGTCACACGTTGACGCACTGCAGGCCATTCTGGATGAGGTAACCGGGAGCGTGTTGATCTGCGCTGACGTAAACGCACGGGCAACGGCGTGGCACGACGATAACCTGAACGTCAGCGGTGATATCGTCGTGGACTTGATCAGTCGAAATAGATTAAAAGTCATTAACGAGCCGGACAATCCGCCGACGTTCATCAACAGGGGTTCCGCGAACTTGGACGTAACCCTGGCGTCACATGGTGTCAGAGTTCGGAACTGGTCCGCGGCCCACCTTACGATGAGTGACCACGCGTGGATCGGCTTTGAAATCATAGCAAACGCTACGCGCCTGACCATAACGGAAAGGTTAAAAAAGCGTTACAATTATAGCACTATAGATTGGGAAAGATTCCGTGAGACCTTAAGGACCAGTCGGGATGCGAGGTCTAGCGATCTGGAGTGTCCGGATGCAGGGATCTGTGCACAAGCACTTTCAGAAGTGCTTGAAACGGCCTGTGAAACCCACGGAAAGATGAGAGCTTTGGACGGTAAACACAAACCCCAGCCCTGGTGGACTCAGGAAATCGAAAAAGAGCTGAGATCTTTAGGACGCTGGAAGAAAAGACTCCGAAACGCATTGTAACAAGCGCACTACGGGCCGACCATGATTGCAAAAGACGACGGATATGGGAAAGAACAGGAGTTGTGAACCTGGACTGCACCATACCTGTCGGTAAAAACGAGATGCCGGGGCAGCCCAAGGGCGTGCCAGGCGCCTCAAAACCGTCCAAAAGACGTGGTAGCAAAAAGCCTCACACGGTGGCTACTAACGGTTAGAAGTGACGTGGTTCACCGGTGAGGGCCAACGAGGCCGGAGGCCGAAGTTACATCTATCCGCGAGAATCCGCTACCTGCTGAACGCCTTTAAGGAGGTACGGGAAGTCGTAACCCCGAGGAGATAACACCGGGTAGTTGACGGAGGAACGACGGGCGAGTTTAGAAAGCATTGCCCTATGGGCCGGAGAGCCGAGCTCGACGTCAATCACACAATTTGCACGGTGATAAGACTGAGATCGTTCTTGGACGAGTGCTGTCCACGGAGACTGTAGATGGCGGGCACACCTGCATCTTGTGACGGCCTCGATTAACGACAGGAGAAAGCGCTCTAATGCGCCCGAGAACTCTGCCCCGCTAAAGCACTTGTGGAAAGGAGTAATTGGGCGCGCGATGACTGCCGGAACCTGTCGGGAAACCGGACCGCTCATGAAACCTGGAGCAACCAGAGGACACCTAGAGGGCGAGCGGTGACGCGGCGGCCCGAGGCTCTTATGGGGACTACTGAGCCAATGTTCCCGCGGCTACTCTCTACGGGCGCCCGCACGCGGGCGCGCAAGGAGCAGTGGTGCAGTGCCCTTTGGACATAGGTCGCCGGTGAGTGTCGGTCCGGTGGGTTGGCTGGTCGCCCTCTGGCCTCGAGGAAACTCACGGGGAAGACATATAGAAGGGACCTCCCTGGAAAACAGCGTGGTAGTCGCTGAAAAGAACTCCCCGAGCGTCAAAACTCAACTGGAGTATCAATCGGCGACGACCCCCGCGGTTGGCCAGGTTTGGAACTCAACATACGGGTACTTACTTGTCTCCGCCCCTCCGTGACGAGTCACGCACTTGATGCTTGCCGACTAATCCGGTGGGGCCGGGATAGGGGAAATACGGTCTTGACGAGGCTTACCCGGAGCCACAGGTCTTAAAGGATCAGAAGTGCGACCCGACCGAAGGTAGGTAGCGCAGGGTCTGCGCACAGCCAATGAACCTCGGCGGTGTGGCATCAATCGACCATGCGGATTGACCAAGTGAGACTGCTTAGCTACGCTAGGCCACCGTTAGCTTGTGCAAGGGTAGCAGGCATGAGGACGTCCGCGCAATGCCGTACCATTGGACGTCCTCATGACGAGTCTCCTTTTCGACCGTACCGGGGTTGTTAAGGGACGATCGGACGTGGAATTGAGACCACGTCCAAGCGAACCCCATTTAGAAGTGGGGCTGGGGGCGGGCGGAACAGCCAGGGGTGCTCCGCCTCCACCTGGATCTATGATCCCGCTTCTTAAGAATCTCAACAAAGGCGAAGGGCGCACCTTCGGGCCGACGGGGAAGCATCAATCTCTCTAGTGAGCTTGACTCCGTTGAGAGTTCACACAGACCCCAGTCCGGTCGTGAACGACGCAACGTGCGGATGTAAGGTCGGCTTGGGACCATTCATCACTTTAGGCACCACTAAGCCGGCGACCGGCGCGGGAACGGTCAACCCGCTTCTAAAAACCGTACCGCTCATAAAAGGTTGGGTCGCGGCGTCCGGGTCAACCGGGCGCACCGACGAAAACGCTAGCGGGCAACGGTCGTTGTGGGTACCGGGATACTGGAATCCGAAAGCCCATTCCACGGGAGTCGGAGATGGCCCCACCCGCAGTCCGACCCGTTAATAGCCCGAGCGGTAGGGTGCTTCGACTGCAGTGTCGCTCACGTCCGACGGTCGCACACGCGTGCCGGGCCAAGGCCCCGCATCCGTGCCCGACTCGCCGCGAACATTGAGGACGGCCTCGTGGAGACTGTGGGAGTAGCGCTTTAGTAGAAGACAAGAGATTCGATCGGGGATAGTGAACCGACGACGCTGGTTCGGCACTGACGAGACCCATTAACATCCTTAAATGCGATGCCGGAGCGGACACGCGCCTGGCGCCAGGGCGCCCACGTGCTCCTCTTCGGGAGGGACGAGGTCGAACCATTAAGGCGGGAGGCATCCTCTCTGTAAAACATGGCTAAGGGTGTAAAAACCACCAGGGAGAGATCTCATTTCTTGTCGTCACACACGAGGTAATGATGTCCCTATCTACTACAGAGGATTTGGATCCCTCAGACCCGGCAGGTGTGGGTGAGCTCGCCACACAGGTCGTTATCATTAGCTCGGGTAATGTAAGCTGGAAACTAGTGCGGAAACAAATGGAGAATAAAGATTCGGACATGCCTTACAGACATTGCTACTCTGACCCTCTTAGACTTAGGGGAGGCGGAGACGATGACGATGACGATGACGGTGATAACGTCATCGAAATGACAAATGACGAAGGCACTAGTGGTGAAATGGTCACGACGGCAGGAGGCGTGAAGCGCGGCCCGCCCTCGCCAGAGGTGCAAAGCGCTAAGCAGTCGAAGATGACTAAGTCAGCTGAGTTCAGAGAACTAAACGACCTCCTTGGATGGTTGGAACAAACAGTCATGCAAGAGAAAGGCAAGAAACTGGGAGTTCAAACCTCTGAAAAGATGATGTGCAAACTGTCTAGACTCAGAACCGTTAGCCTGACACAGGAAAATTTCAGGTTACAAGGCGAAATAAAGGGTAAAGAGGATACCCAGAGAACAAGCCTCACATGCTTCATAGAAAAACTTGATGCAAAAAACGCTGAGGCAAACAGCCTGAATGCAGAGATAGAGGCACTTAAAAACTCTAGACCAACGACCAGTCAAGCGCCTGTCTCAGCACCGGTCCCTAAACCGACATATGCAAATAAGGCAGCAGGTAACCCGAAAACCACAGTTGCCACTGCGCCCGCATCTAAACCAAAGATGAGTACTAAAAAGAAGCAGCTTGAAAAGAGCAGAAACGTCAAAGCTAATAAACGCTTTATGATTGAGATCCCAGTGGGGTGACGGTGGCAAGCGCTAAGTCGGAGGTCTGGGAGACGGTAAAGTCTAAGTTAAAGAACCCAAGGGCGAAGACCATCGTCAGTGGCCAAGCGCTAATAATCATCCCCGATGACACTAATACGTTAGAGGTGATGAAGGGCCTCGAAAACGTAGAAGAAATAAGCCCGAGAAAACCGCGAGTCATAATCTACGATGTTGACAGCGGAATATCGAAAGAAGAGCTGGCAGAGTGCCTTCTGGGTCAGAACCCTGAGCTCGGGCTGACCGTAGATGACGTTGGGTGTATGAGACCATTACATAAGTTGCGCCCACGAAACAGCGATGTCGTCCATTGGGTCATTGAAGCACCCCCGAACGTCCTCGCTAAATTAGAAAATAAGTCAGCATATATAGGCATGACCCGCTGTCGATGCAAATTACACAGCTCTACTCCGCAGTGCTATAAATGTCAACAGTACGGCCACACTTCACTAAGGTGCGAACAGAAGACGCCAACATGTAGACACTGCGCAGGTGTGCACGACTCTCACACGTGCAAAGAGGATACTGTAAAGTGCGCGAACTGTAAAGGCCCTCACAAGGCATCTAGTGCAACGTGTAAGGCGAGGGGACAGGCAAAGAGAAGCCTCCTTAGGCGCACGGACTTCGGTACCCAATGACCGAGTCCATAAAAATAGCCCAGCATAACGTGAACCGACAAAAAGTGGCGAGTCAACAATTAAGGGATTATTGTGACAGCACGTCCACCGACATAGTACTTATACAAGAGCCCGTCATGGTAAACGGCGTGGCCTACGCCTTCGAGAACTGCAGACAGGCAGCGAGCAGTGACAACCCAGGCGCGGTGATAGTGATCCTCGACCCCAATTTGCGGGTGATCGAGATGTCGGACCTGTCTAGCCAACACGTTGCTGTGGTGAAGATATCGAAAGACAGTGATAACGACGCAATCACGGTGGTGTCTGCGTATTTTAAGTACAACACGCCGACCCACAATTTTATAACAAAACTAAGGACGATACTCGAGGGTGAAAGCAGAACCATAATTGGAGCCGACGTGAATGGCCACTCGCCGCTCTGGCACTGCGATACAACAAACGACCGCGGAAGCCTGACGGTCGAACTGATCGAAGACTTCGACCTTACGGTCGTAAATAGGGAAAGCAACCTGAAGACCTACGATCGCGAAGGCATGGGGTCATTAAATATCGATGTTACCCTCGCGACACCGCGAACCGCGAACTTGGTGCGGGGCTGGTCGGTTAAAGATCTGACCGACAGCGACCACAACGTGCTGTTGTACAGCGTAGACCTTAGGACAGATAGATTACCGAGGGAGGTCTCACACAGATATAATACCAAACGGGCCGACTGGGCTAAGTTCGTCTCACGTCTATGTAACCGAGGGGCCGAAATCGACAGGTCAACTATAGACTCACACGCAAGGACATTAGTCAGCATAATACAAACCGTAGCAGTGGATTCCATGCCGAAAATGAGCCGAGCAGGCCGGAGAGCGGGCAAACAGCCCTGGTGGACAGCTGAACTCACCACAGCCAAAAAGTCCTTAGACCGCATGAGGAGACTTGGCCTCCAAAGAACCAACAAACCGGCCTATAATCAGTTACGAAATGCATACGTCGCCCAAATAAGATCTGCCAAACTTGAGGCGTGGCGTTGTTTCGCTGGCGATATTAACGCCAACACGTGGGGAAAAGCGTTCAGATGGGCTAAGAACGGTCCCAGGTCCAAAAAGGTCCCCTCCACCATGGCTCGCCCAGACGGAGTGATGACAAACACAATTGACGAAACAGCAGAGGTGCTCTTAGGGTCCTTTTTCCCAAGAGAGATGCAGAAGAGAGACCTTACAAAGAGCGGGCCATTAGATGACTATAACGGTACGATAGACTCCGAAAGAGTCAAAACGGCGATTTAGAGAATGAATCCTGGAAAGGCACCCGGAGCCGATGGTATCACGGCCGGGCTCCTAAGGAAGTCATGGCCAGTCCTTGGTGACGAAATAGTACATCTGTTTAGGTCGTGTATCACAGAGGCCACCTTCCCTCAGGCTTGGAAGTGCGCCAAGCTAGTTGTGCTCGTTCAGCAAGGTAAATAGGACATCACGAACCCGAAATCATATAGGCCAATCAACCTGTTGCCCACGATGGCGAAAGCACTTGAGACGCTAATAATACAGGACTTAGAAGCCGAAACGAAATTAAACACCTACAACCAGCAACATGGCTTTGTGCCTGGTAGGTCAACCGTCACGGCCATGAAGTCCTTATACGACTGGGTAAAAGGCAGCAACGGCAGGCACGTATTCGGGGTCTTTCTGGACATCACCGGGGCCTTCGACAACGTCGGCTGGTACCCGCTGCTGTCCAGACTGGACGCACTCGGCGCTTCGCTAAGAACAACAAGACTAATCCAGAACTACTTGGGAAATAGAACAGCAAGTCTCGTGATCGAGGGCAAGAAATATACAAGGACTATCGAACGCGGCTGCCCACAGGGGTCACAGCTGGGCCCAACGCTGTGGAAAGTCGCTATGACAGACATCAGCAATATACATCTGGGCAACACCGCCAACAATGTGCTGTACGCGGACGATATTGCTCTTACGGTGGCAGCTGTGAGGCCACACACTGCACACAGAAGAATTGAGATGTACCTAGATAGCCTTAAAGCATGGGCAAATGCATACGGATTAGAGTTCTCACCGACCAAGAGCCAAATACTTAGCCTAAAGGGAGGCCTGAAGCCCGGCTACTTAGTCGGCTTTGGATCCGGTGAAAATAACGAAAGGATCATGGCTAAAGCGACAGCAAGATATCTGGGCGTCATTCTTGACCCTAGGGAAAGCTTCTGGGATCACATGCTGTCGCTCAAAAATAAATCTGAGGGTATGTACAAAAGACTCCGACAAATGACGTCGGCAAATTGGGGCATGGGCCGTGCAGCAGCAAAAATCATTTACGAAGCAGTCTTCCTCCCGCGTATCACGTACGCGGCGGAGATTTGGGCTGAAGGAGGGTGCACCCTAAAAAAGGGTATCAAAGCCCTCGGGAGCATGCAAAGGGCACCGCTCAAAGCAATTACGAGCAGTTACAACACTGCGTCAACCAACTGCCTCTCGGTTGTGGCGGGTGTACTCCCACTGGACCTTGAGGTCAGGAGGGTGGCGCAGAAATGTAGGCTGCGTACCGGAGAAATAACCCACGAAGAATA